>JASTWF010000094.1:924930-978945 GCA_030390025.1 Squalus acanthias
CCCCCCCCCCCCCCCCCCTCCCCCCGAAGTCCCCTCCCCCCGAACTGCGATTTCCACACATGCTGTTTACAGTTTCTTGTACCAAGTGCTCCTATGAGCTGAGTCTGTTCTGTACTGACATCCCATTGGGTGTTGGAGCGGAGCAGAGTTTGGTGTAAACTCTCTGGATTACTAGTCCAGTGACATAACCACTATGCTGCCATACGCCCACAACATAAGATCTCTGCTACTCTAATGATGTGCATCACTGGGTTAATATGAGTTTGAATTCAGTGGGGGCTCCAGAGTAAGGATCTCTTGTCGGTCAGTTTTTCAAGATCCTGTTGTAATATAACCCAGGATTCTGGTGAAGATTGGTTGCTTCTGGTGAATCAGCTTTGTGTGTTTGCTGTGAGAATGTTTCCAGGAGCTGTGTCTCTGACCCGGATTCACCCTGTTGTTTCAGGTGGAAGCTGTGCAGCTGATTGCTGATGAGGAGGCACCTCGACTAACTCAGCCTGAAGAAGGAGCAACGTATGAAGGAATCCAGAGGAAAGAGAATTCGAAGGTAGCGGACTGGTCTGTAGTTTGCAGTTAAATCTCGCTTTCCTCCAGAACAGTGACTGCATTTCCGAGGCAATTCATACAAACCTGTTAAAAATGGACAGGCAAAGACGCTGTGGTCCATCCAGCCGGTCCCACACAACTGCCATGCCTCGTGTATCACAATATTTCGACTCTCCACCCCACCCTGAAACCAGGGGCTCTCCTGGGAGAGGCCAAACACCAGGTGAAAATCCACAACAATTGGGGGGAAAATGAAAAACTCCTCTCAGGCAATGGAAACTAGTCCAGGAGAGCACTCTGGCCCTGATTGATTGGTATTTAGCACATTCTGAGGGTGTGGAAGGGGCTATGTAAATTCAAAGCCTTTCTTTCTCTCTCGCCTTTGTTTGCAGTTAAAATATAATGAAAAACTTGAAATTCAAATTATGTTTTCAATTTCTGCGTGGTAAATAATGAAGATTGGATAGCTGGGAATAGTTCCAGGGCAGGAATCTATTTTAAGGATTCAAGTGACATAGTGTACAACTAGAATGATGTTCAGGCCATTAGGAGCTGGTCTCTGAACCCGGGGATTAGCTCACAGGCTGGATGATCCTTTCCTCACTACCATCTTCAGTTTTCAAAAAGGTTTTAAATCGGGTTGTTTTGTGTAAATTGTCCTCATTTTTCTATCATTCATGCCCTTCACCCTCTGCAGCTCAGAGCCTGGGCATGTGACCAGCTCCCACACTGCTGTAAATCTCAGCCACACCAGGTACCATTAAACTCTCGGGCGGGACCTCCACTCAATCACTCAATTGTCCTCTCACCTTTTGCAACCTGTTGCTCCCTGTTCAAAGAGACTCAGATTGGGAACTAAATGGCAGAGGACTTCAACCTGCTTCCCTCCTCATATAGCACAGGTGTCTAACACTCGGTATCTGCTCACCACTGGACACTGGGTGTCTATAACACTCGGTATCTGCTCACCACTGGACACTGGGTGTCTATAACACTCGGTATCTGCTCACCACTGGACACTGGGTGTCTGTAACACTCGGTATCTCCTCACCACTGGGCACAGGGTGTCTAACACTCAGTATCTGCTCACCACTGGACACTGGGTGTCTATCACACTCGGTATCTCCTCACCACTGGACACTGGGTGTCTATAACACTCGGTATCTGCTCACCACTGGACACTGGGTGTTTGTAACACTCGGTATCCCCTCACCACTGGACACTGGGTGTCTATAACACTCGGTATCTGCTCACCACTGGACACTGGGTGTCTATAACACTCGGTATCTGCTCACCACTGGACACTGGGTGTCTATAACACTAGGTATCTGCTCACCACTGGGCACTGGGTGTCTATAACACTCGGTATCTGCTCACCACTGGACACTGGGTGTCTATAACACTCGGTATCTGCTCACCACTGGACACTGGGTGTCTATAACACTCGGTATCTGCTCACCACTGGGCACAGGGTGTCTAACACTCGGTATCTCCTCACCACTGGGCACAGGGTGTCTAACACTCGGTATCTGCTCACCACTGGACACTGGGTGTCTATAACACTCGGTATCTGCTCACCACTGGGCACAGGGTGTCTAACACTCGGTATCTCCTCACCACTGGGCACAGGGTGTCTAACACTCGGTATCCCCTCACCACTGGACACTGGGTGTCTATAGCACTCGGTATCTGCTCACCACTGGGCACAGGGTGTCTATAACACTCGGTATCTCCTCACCACTGAGCACAGGGTGTCTATAACACTCGGTATCTGCTCACCACTGGACACTGGGTGTCTATAACACTCGGTATCGCCATGACACCTATTTTCCCTTTCGATGCTTTTTGCCAGTAGTGGCTATCATGTTAATAATACTGCATGATTTAGGTCATAGATTGATAATGCACACGGAACGTGTGCATTAACTGGGATATGGTGGTGTGGTGGGATATGGTGGTGTGGTGGGATATGGTGGTGTGGTGGGTCTGGTGGTGTGGCGGGTCTGGTGGTGTGGCGGGTCTGGTGGTGAGGCGGGTCTGGTGGTGTGGCGGGTATGTTAATGGACTAATAATCCAGAGAATGTTACCAAATCCCACCATGGCAGTTTGAGAATTTCAATTCATTTTTAAAAAATCTGGGAATAAAAAGCTGGTCTCAGTAAAAGTGACGATGAAGCTTTGGGATTGTCGTAAATACCCGACTGGCTCATTAACGTCCTTTAGGGAAGGAAACCTGCCGTCCTTACCCGTCTGGCCTATATGTGACTCCAGCCCGACACCAACGTGGTTGACTCTTAAGAACATAAGAAATAGGAGCAGGAGTCGGCCGTACGGCCTCTTGAGCCTGCTCCGCCATTCAATGAGATCATGGCTGATCTTCGACCTCAACTCATATCCCTCGATTCCCCAAGAGTCCAAAAATCTATGTATCTCAACCTTGAATAGACTCCACGACACAGCATTCACAGCCCTCTGGGGTAGAGAATTCCAAAGATTCACAACCCTCTGAGTGAAGAAATTTCTCCTCATCTCAGTCTTAAATGGCTGTCCCCTTATCCTGAGACTAGGCCCCCATAGTTAACTGGCGCTCAGTTGTATCAACCCACTGCAAAGAATAATTTGTGGGAGCAGGTTCACCACACGGACTGCAGCGGTTCAAGAAGGCTCACCACCACCATCTCCGGACAACGAGGGAATGTGGAACTCGCATCCACCTGGAGAGGTTGAGGCAGATGCATTTAAGGGGAGGCTTGATGCATACATGAGGGAGAAGGGAACTGAAGGATACGGGGGCAGGGTGGGAAGAGATAATTAGAGTGGGAGGAATCTCGTGTGGGATATAAACACTGGCCTAGAATAGGTGGGCTGAATGGCTGTAAATTCAATGTAAAAAGCAGGAACTGTGAGTTGATGACCCCACTAGTTCACTCTAGCGTCTAGCCTGTTTGAGTTTAAATCTTTGTTTTAGTGGTTATTGTTATTAATTACTTTAACGTTCATTTAATTAAAGAACTCGTAGTGTCGAAACTAGATTACATTTAAAAATAACTTTGGAAAGAACAAGTAAAAATGACCTTTTTATGGACACAGTTGTGTACACGAGATACCTGGACACAATTTTCCCAAATACTGTACACTGTCCTTGAGTAAAAACTTGTTTTTCATCAGATTTTAATTTAAAACATCTGACACATTGTAGTGCTGCAGGGAGCTGTACAAATTCAGTTCTTGGCATTGTTGAGGGCTTCTGATAGAGCGCATTGAGGCAAAGGTTATGCTGTTACCAGAGAGAGCTGTGGTGAGCGGAGGGTGCAGGTTGCAGAGACTTGAGCACATAAGACACTCTGAGGTGTCGTCTTTTGGATGAGATGTTAAACATTTAAACTAAAATGTCTGCCCTCTCCCACGGCACTATTCGAAGAAGAGCAGGGGAATTCTCCTGGTGTCCTGGCCAATATTTATCCCTCAACCAACATTATTAAAAACAGATTATCTGGTCATTACCTCATTGCTGTTTGTGGGAGCTTGCTGTGCGCAAATTGGCTGCCATGTTTCCCACATTACAACAGTGACTACACTTCAGAAGTACTTCATTGGCTGTAAAGTGCCTTGGGGCGTCCTGAGGTGGTGAAAGGCGCTCTAGAAATACAAGTCTTTTTTTCAGGTATTTGGAAAGATGTTTGTACGAAATCTCCCAGAGATGAAGTGCATTTTTTTTACTTGGTTCCTGGTAAATAAATGACTAATATTTTCCCTATCGGCTGCAAGTAGATAGTTATCGATCAGCTCAGTGGTAATATTCTTGCCTCTTGAGTCAGTAGGTTCAGGCCCCATTCCAAAGGATTTATGTGCATAATCTAGGCCAGTGGTTCTCAAAGAGTTTTGGTTGAAGGGCCCCTTTTGAAATCACAGACCCTCCATCTAAATTATAATACTATATCATCGTCGTAATATGCTAGTGCTGCATGTAAAGAGTGTTTTAATAATGCTTTAAAGAGAACCGGTATTTACTTACAGATCAGTGAGACGAATGTGCCTGCTTCTCACACCAATTCTGGGCACTCTGCAGCAACAGACGGCCACTATAAGCCACTGAGTGCTGGACAGTTTTTAAAGCGGTCAGCAGGCTGGCCAGGGTGAGTGAGGGCATGAGCGCCTGCACACCTGCTGGGACGCTGCTGGAAGCGCGACTCACCGCCACACTCTCCCGCTGGCACGTTTTGCAACAGCTGCACTGTGGGATTGTACGTGTTTGCATGAACGTGTTCAGGCACATGTTTGAAGGGCTCCGCGGGCGCTTTTGATCAGGTGTTGGGAGGATGACACAGGGTCACGGCGCCAGGGATAGAAATCAGCTCAACGGGCAGGGAGTGCTCGTTGCAAAGTGAGTGAGAGCTGTGGGACACTGAGGAAGGGGGCCCAGTGAGTGAGAGCTGTGGGACACTGAGGAAGGGGGCCCAGTGAGTGAGAGCTGTGGGACTCTGAGGAAGGGGGCCCAGTGAGTGAGAGCTGTGGGACTCTGAGGAAGGGGGCCCAGTGAGTGAGAGCTGTGGGACTCTGAGGAAGGGGGCCCAGCCGTTGAGAATAATTCGCAAGAACGGAATCAGTGTTGGTTTTATGAAGAGGAGCAGGCTTGAAATTACCTCTGGTCACAGACCCCCCGGCAACACTCTACGGACCCCAGTTTGAGAAACACTGATCTAGGCTGACCCTTCAATGCAAAAAAAACTATGAACCAAAAATAGGCAGGGACCAACACTACTACTGACAAAATTCATGTTCACTTTATAGTCGTTTCTATTGCAAGCCTTAGACAATGTTGGTGACGTGAGTGGATTCTAACTTTCACTGTTTATTGAATAATTTTAAAGTCCTATTGGGCTTATGCAAGCAGCCACATTCTGGACTCTATTCCCTCAGATGAACCTTGAAATGGAACCAGCTGCTTCAGCCGGTTACTACCAGTCCGACAACGAATGGCTGGGTCAGTGACCCAGGGTCAGGGCAGGATGTTTTGAGAGGAGCTGATGATGAAACATTCCTTGATAGCAGCTTTTTACTAGCAGTGGCACTGACTGTGATTGAGGACAGCAGCTGGCAGTAAACAGCTTTTTCCCAGAACTGTAGTGGCTTCGAACATCGTACTTAAGTTACAGCCAGTTCTCATTCTCACTGTAAATATCACTTCAGCCTATTCTAAACTGGAGAGTGATCAGCAGCTCAGCATGAGTTACTTTCAATCCCATCGTCCTACCAACAGCAATCGAGACCTGTGAGAAAAGGCACTTTAGATATCTCCTTTTAACAACTAATTTAATTGAGTGTAAGCTAGTGAAGGTGGTACAAATGATAAAACTTTAATGGAAATAATGTTCATTTTGGCACATTCTACAATGAAAGCTGTTTTTAAATGTAGTGTTTTCACTCCAGACTATGGGGAATGATTTCTCTATTGCAGCAAATTATTGGTTACTATGCCCATCTCTCAAAGAAATCTCCTCAGCTTTTCATTTCTCTGCTGTGGTGATGTATCAAAATCTTTTTGCTAAACTAAGTCCAGTTCTGACCTGGAGGAAAGCACACTTTTCATTGTGATTCTGTAACTGCAGCACTGTGTGAGTATCTGCCCTGTAACATGCTAACTTGGCCATTTCCCCAGACTTTTTGCTCACCTTTGTTTTGGATGGTAGGAATGCTCAAAGTGCTACACTCAGAAAATTGTTTTTCTCCTGACATTCCTCCACTCTACTCATGTGGATTTTTTAGCTCAGATTACTAAATGACAACTTGCATTTATATAGTGCCTCTAACATAGTAAAACGTCCCAAGGCGCTTCACAGGAGCGATATAAGACAAAACTTGCCACCGAGCCGTGTGAGGAGATATTAGGACATGTGACCAAAAGCTTGGTCATGGAGGTAGGTTTTAGGGAGTGTCTTAAAGGAGGAGAGAGGTAGAGAGGAGGAGAGGTTTAGCGAGGGAATTACAGAGCGTGGGTCCGAGACAGCATAAGAATGGTGAGTTTTTTTGTTAATATAACAAGATCAAGATCATTAGAAACATTACTGCCCCCATTTCATCTCAACAGGTCCAACCGCCGAGAATTGCAGATTGATGTTCTTGCGCAAGTCTAGTTGGACTCCTGAAGGTGTCAGTGAGAAACCTGTTTGTTTTTGGCAAGGTCATATTTGTTGAGGGTGTTAAATAAATACATTAAAGAACTTGATTCAATTCCTGCACTAATGTTCTTTCTTCAGATTTCCTGGGATCAATCAGCAGAAGCCATACATAACTGGATCCGTGGCCATGATAAAGTACCTGGAGCTTGGACTCTCATTGATGGACAGGTACTTGAAACATTCCCCTTTCTAAGTGTTTTGGTGTAAAGCCTGTGACGGCAGCACAGAATACCAAGCCAGCGTGGGTTTTACTGATTGTTAAATAGAGCACAGTAAAAGCAATTTAGGGTTCATATAGCTCCAATCTGGGCTCCACTATATTGTCGACAGACACCAGGCGTGTCACTGAAATATACTCTCGTCAGTGGGTGAGTTGTTGCCCTCTGATGGGACTGGCCGAATGCCTGTTCTCTGATGGGACTGGCCGAATGCCTGTTCTCTGATGGGACTGGCCGAATGCCTGTTCTCTGATGGGACTGGCCGAATGCCTGTTCTCTGATGGGACTGGCCGAATGCCTGTTCTCTGATGGGACTGGCCGAATGCCTGTTCTCTGATGGGACTGGCCGAATGCCTGTTCTCTGATGGGACTGGCCGAATGCCTGTTCTCTGATGGGACTGGCCGAATGCCTGTTCTCTGATGGGACTGGCCGAATGCCTGTTCTCTGATTGGGACTGGGCCGAATGCCTTTCGCTATGGACTGGCGTATGCCTGTGCGCGATACTGCCCGAAATGCCTGTTCTCCTGATGGACGCCGATTGCTTGCTCTGATGGACTGGCCGAATGCCTGTTCTCTATGGAACTGCCGAATCGTCTCTGATGGACTGCCGAAGCCTGTTCTCTATGGGACTCCGAATGCCTGTTCTCGATGGACTTGCCGAAGCCTGTTCTCTGTGGAACTGGCCAATCCGTCGATAGAACTCCGATTATGCCTTCGCTATGTCTCCAATCCTGTGCTCGCGATGGACGCCATTCCGTCTCTGATGGGACTGGCCGAATGCCTGTTCTCTGATGGGACTGGCCGTGAATGCCTGTTCTCTGATGGGACTGGCCGTATGCCTGTCTCTGATGGGACTGGCCGAATGCCTGTTCTCTGATGGGACTGGCCGATTGCCTGTTCTCTGATGGGACTGGCCGAATGCCTGTTCTCTGATGGGACTGGCCGAATGCCTGTTCTCTGATGGGACTGGCCGAATGCCTGTTCTCTGATGGGACTGGCCGAATGCCTGTTCTCTGATGGGACTGGCCGAATGCCTGTTCTCTGATGGGACTGGCCGAATGCCTGTTCTCTGATGGGACTGGCCGAATGCCTGTTCTCTGATGGGACTGGCCGAATGCCTGTTCTCTGATGGGACTGGCCGAATGCCTGTTCTCTGATGGGACTGGCCGAATGCCTGTTCTCTGATGGGACTGGCCGAATGCCTGTTCTCTGATGGGACTGGCCGAATGCCTGTTCTCTGATGGGACTGGCCGAATGCCTGTTCTCTGATGGGACTGGCCGAATGCCTGTTCTCTGATGGGACTGGCCGAATGCCTGTTCTCTGATGGGACTGGCCGAATGCCTGTTCTCTGATGGGACTGGCCGAATGCCTGTTCTCTGATGGGACTGGCGAATGCCTGTTCTCTGATGGGACTGGCCGAATGCCTGTTCTCTGATGGGACTGGCCGAATGCCTGTTCTCTGATGGGACTGGCCGAATGCCTGTTCTCTGATGGGACTGGCCGAATGCCTGTTCTCTGATGGGACTGGCCGAATGCCTGTTCTCTGATGGGACTGGCCGAATGCCTGTTCTCTGATGGGACTGGCCGAATGCCTGTTCTCTGATGGGACTGGCCGAATGCCTGTTCTCTGATGGGACTGGCCGAATGCCTGTTCTCTGATGGGACTGGCCGAATGCCTGTTCTCTGATGGGACTGGCCGAATGCCTGTTCTCTGATGGGACTGGCCGAATGCCTGTTCTCTGATGGGACTGGCCGAATGCCTGTTCTCTGATGGGACTGGCCGAATGCCTGTTCTCTGATGGGACTGGCCGAATGCCTGTTCTCTGATGGGACTGGCCGAATGCCTGTTCTCTGATGGGACTGGCCGAATGCCTGTTCTCTGATGGGACTGGCCGAATGCCTGTTCTCTGATGGGACTGGCCGAATGCCTGTTCTCTGATGGGACTGGCCGAATGCCTGTTCTCTGATGGGACTGGCCGAATGCCTGTTCTCTGATGGACTGGCCGAATGCCTGTTCTCTGATGGGACTGGCCGAATGCCTGTTCTCTGATGGGACTGGCCGAATGCCTGTTCTCTGATGGGACTGGCCGAATGCCTGTTCTCTGATGGGACTGGCCGAATGCCTGTTCTCTGATGGGACTGGCCGAATGCCTGTTCTCTGATGGGACTGGCCGAATGCCTGTTCTCTGATGGGACTGGCCGAATGTATGTTTCCACTGCCTATGCACAAGGCTTACTGGGTAGTTTTTTGGTCAAGTAAACCATACATTTACATGGAGTCCACATCCTTATTACAAATACATGATTGTACGGTTTCTTCACTCCCTGCTCCTCCAGAAAACGGTACAAGTTATACATACACTCCTTCAGTCCACCCTTAAGTGGATATGTTAAGTCATTACACATGAACACTTTGAATACAATTTAGACTTTGGAATCAAAAACACAATTTCTGAATTTGTGGATGACACCAAATTTGGGGGGGATAGTCAATACTGAGGAGGACTGCAACAAATTACAGGAGGACATTAATAAGCTTGCAGAATGGGCATATAATTGATAAATGAAGTTCAACACAGATAAATGTGAGGTATTACATTTTGGTAGGAAGAATAGGGAGGTCACTTATTACTTGGAGGGTGCGAGTCTAGGTGGGGTAGAGGAACAGAGCGATCTCGGAGTACAAATACACAAATCACTAAAAGTTGCGATACAGGTTAGCAAGACCATAAAAAAAGCAAACCAAGCACTAGGGTTTATTTCTAGAGGTATAGAATTGAAAAGTAGGGAAGTTATGCTAAACCTGTATTGAACCTTGGTTAGACCGCACTTAAAAAAAGGACATAGAGGCACTGGAAAGGGTGCAGAGAAGATTTACAAGGATGATACCAGAAATGCAAGGATATACCTATCAGGAAAGGATGAACAGGCTGGGTCTCTTTTTCTCTTGAAAAAAGAAGGCTGAGGGGTGACCTAATAGAGGTCTTTAAAATTATGAAAGGTTTTGATAGAGTGGATACAGAGAGAGTGTTTCCACTTGTGGGGAAAAGTAAAACTAGAGGCCATCAATATAAGATAATCACCAAAAAATCAAATAGGGAATTCAGAAGAAACTTCTTACCCAAAGAGTGGTGAGAATGTGGAACTCACTACCACGGAGTGGTTGAAGCGAATAGTACAGATGCAATTAAGGGGAGGCTGGACAAGCATATGAAGAAGGGAATAGAGGGTTATGCTGATAGTTAGATGAGGAAAGACGGGAGGAGGCTCGTTTGGAGCATAAACGCCGGCATGGACTGGTTGGGCCGAATGGCCTGTTTCTGTGCCGTATATCCTATGTAGTACCTATGATATGTGACGGGCAAATTTTGTACAATATTAGTCTTGGTGTTTTGTACATTGCAGTAGTACTGAACACATGCACTCCATGCCAAAGCCCTTGGTCTTATAGTGCACGAGTTATACATACACTCCTTCACAGAGATACAAGGACAACTAAAAAATAAATCAAGGGGAGGAACTAACAAGGTTCAATATAAGGTTTTTTTTTAAATGGTGATGGATAAACTGATGAGATTAAAGATGGACAAATCTCCAGGACCTGATGGATTCCACCCCAGGGGATTAAAAGAAGTGGGTGAGGAAATTGTTGATATTTTAGTCATGATCTTCCAAAACTCTTGATTCAGGAATTGTCCCATTGGATTGGAAAACTGCCAATGTCACGCCATTATTTAAGAATGGAAGGAGAGATAAGCTGGGAAATTACAGGCCTATTAGTCTAATGTCAGTGTGGGGAAGTTACTAGAATCTGTTATTAGGGACAGACTGACTGAGCATTTGGACAAATATGAGCTGATCAGAGAGAGCCAGCGTGGATTGTAAAGGGCAAGTCATGTCTAACGAACCCAGTTAATTAGAATATTTTCTTAATGGTGAGAAGCTAGAAACTGTAAAGGAGCAAAGAGATTTGGTTGTCCAGGCACACACACCACTGCTGGATGAGGTCATTAGCACTAATTACTGTTTTTCATGGAAAAATTAACTGAATTATGGAATTTGATCCCAGATCACTGGTAAAATTCCCAGAAATCTATGTAATAGAAATGTAATTTGCCCATCACTGTAAACCAGTTACCCTGGTGAAGGAGATTGCAGGACCTGTGGGGCTTTATATCGCAAATGCTCCTGTGCATCTTAAAGTATTAAATTAAGAGAGTAATGCATTTAGTAAGATATTGAATTGTGTATGGTATTTGTGAAGTAAATAAAAATAAAATGATCAATATGGAAACCTGCAGCCAAAGGACCTTCATCTCCTTGACAAGCACTTGATTCCTAGTCCTACCTGTGGAACATTGCCATTTGGAATATTGGTGAACTCCACTAGCCTCTCTGTGATGGCATATTGAAAGAGATTGTAGCTGGAATTGGATGCAGTTGTATTCACTACCTCCTCCATCAGTGATGATCCACAACTCTGTCAGGATTGAGAGAGGCTGGACCATCAGCAAAAGATGCCAAAATGTCCTCCGGGCCACACATGTTTGTAGAATGTAATGTCAGTTTTTGACCATGCACTGATAGTTTGCCAGCATGTGTACCAGGAGATCATGTGGCAGATCAAAGAGTAGAGAGCGTTTCACCACACAAAATCTGGAAACCGGAGTCGGGTGACTACAATTGCTGAGAATACATTAGATAATAACTAACAAATGACAATGTCTGATTGCTGCTGAGCTGGTTTCTGATCTAAAGAATGCCAAGTGTTGATTTTTTGCATGGTTGAGAGATGACTGTTTGTCCAGTATATCACTAACAGTCGTGTACTGTTTCTTGCCCACTTCAGGAAGTCACTTTGTATGGTTCATCCATGTATAAAGGTGCAATACCATCAGGCCAACCATTGGAGATCAATGGTGCCAGCAAGCCTGGCCTGGTAACCAACAATGGACTGGTGCTCTTTGGCAGTGATGGAAACATGGTAAGACTCTCGTACACCGGCCTATCATAGAATATACAGCACAGGAACAGGCCATTCGGCCCAACCCGTCTATGCTAGCATTTATGTTCCACTTGAGCCTGTCCTAGTCATGGGATGAGTGTTTCTAAATCCAAGACTTCTGAAATTCTGCTGAGCCCTGTGGAGATGTAATTGCTTTCTCCAAACCAATTCTTAGATTAATCAATCGCAACCAAGCTTCATGACTAAAGTTTGTTTGTTCATGAACTGTAATAGGTTTAGAACTAACGATAGGAACAGGCCTCACCCAAAGTCATTGTTTCTGAAAGCTTTTTTTAAAGCTGTTTGTAGACGTGTATGGATAGAAGCAGCCAGCATCTGAAATTAATGGAGTTCTTACTCACTAAATGAAGCTACTCCATATCCAAATATCTCTGAACTTTTTCTCAAAGCATTTTATTTTCTCGTCTCCTCCTCTTCCCCCCCCCCCCCCCCCCCCCCCACCACCACCACCCCCCAAAGTGGCGTTCAGTGGTGCAGATCCCTCTGTGCCGCAACCACTGCCCATTCTGCACACTTTAACCGAGATAGTGTCAGAGGACTTATGGAGACTGTCAGATCACCACCAGGCACTGCCCCACACACGTACCTTCTGACAGGGTCGGCTTTGGAGACTGTCAGATCACGGCCAGGCACTGCCCCACACACGTACCTTCTGACAGGGTCGGCTTTGGAGACTGTCAGATCACGGCCAGGCACTGTCCCACACACGTACCTTCTGACAGGGTCGGCTTTGGGAAGCCTACTTCCTGGCTCTAAGTCTGTGAGATCGATTGTAAAGTGCTTCCGCACTGGCCTGGCTGATCTTGTTTGACACAGCACAGGCCTTGGGTGGGAGCTGGGACCTTTTGGTTTGGTGTTGCTGAGTGACAGTGCATGTAGAAGGTAGTGGAGTTATTCCGTGGTTTTGGTGGCTTGTCTACACTTACTAGCTTCGATCAGTGATGATCATTGATTTTTGCAGCTGGTGGTTCGAAACCTTCAGTTTGAAGATGGAAAAATGATTCCTGCCTCCAAATATTTCTCTTCTGCTGACACTGTCGCTGTGGAACTGACTGAAGAAGAGAAGAAAGTTGCCGAGGATATAAAGGTAAGGTCTGGTTCTCTGTAATGGGAATCTTCAGAAACAAAAGAGAGCCTTTCCAAAGTATGTTTCTCACTAAGTGTTTGGTATCTGCCCCTCTATCTGACCGTCTAGTGCATTCAGTGGAACTGTTTACTGTCACGTTATTGAAGAATGTTCTGCTCAACATGCAGAAAAATCCAAAATGATGTTGGTTGGCACGAGGGAGGGGAAGGGGTGGAGGGGGTTAAGCATGGTTGTGCTAAGTGTGTTGAATTAGGGAAAGACAAAAGTCAAATTAGCAGGGTGTTCTTCAGATACCCACACAACAGTCACTGCCCTTCATCAAGTATTTCATTGTACGCTTTGATAAATGTTTGGAATCATTCATCAAGGTAGGTAATTGGGGCAAAAATATTCGGGTTATTCGGAATACAATTAGATAAACTTAAGTGATTGAGTTGACCTTTGGGTTAAACGGCCTTTTGTTAACCCTTTTGTTGACCGTTTTTTAAATTCAAATGTTCACAGAATCACAGAATCCCCACAGTGCAGATAGAGGCCATTTCGGCCCATCGAGCCTGCACCGACACATATCCCACCCTATCCCCGTAACCCCACGTATTTAATCCCCCTAACACTAAGGGTCAATTTATCATAGCCAAATCAACCTAACCCGCACATCTTTGGACTGTGGGAGGAAACCGGAGCACCCGGAGGAAACCCACGCAGACACAGGGAGAATGTGCAAACTCCACACAGTCACCCGAAGCCGGATTCGAACCCGGGTCACTGGCGCTGTGAGGCAACAGTGCTAACCACTATGCCACCGTGTTGACCAGAAATGTTAACTTTCATTTGCTAAATGCTCCCAATTCTAACTTCCTGTTTGCACTGAAAATGCACATCCTGGGGGAGTGTTTCCATGGGGTTTCAAGAGCTCCTGCACTAACTGCAACAGAGGATTGGCAGAAACAGTGTACACTAGTTGAATTTTTTGAGGTGGTAAATAAGGGAATGACTATGCAGCAGCCATTTTGTAAAATCCGATGAGGCAAATGACCAGTTGGTTGAGGGAGGAATGTTGGCCCGCAGAATAACCTGCCCCTCTTCAATATAAACTAAATGGCACAATTTTAAAGGAGGTGCAAGAACAGAGACCCGGGGGTATCCACACACACATCATTGAATGTGGCAGGACAAATTGAGAAGGCTGTTTTAAAAAAAATTTTTTTTAAAAAAAATAGGTTTTCCGTGGCTTTATAAACAGATGCGGAGATGCCGGTGTTGGACTGGGGTGGACAAAATTGAGAGGTCGCACAACACCAGGTTATAGTCCAACAGTTTTATTTGAAATCACAAGCTTTCGGAGCTATCGATTGCTCCTTCCTCAGGTGAAGTAAATTAGATACAGAATCGCCAAAGCATATATAGATAGAAAACAAAGCATGTGTTTTGTTTTCTATCTATATATGCTTTGGCGATTCTGTATCTAATTTACTTCACCTGAGGAAGGAGCAATCGATAGCTCCGAAAGCTTGTGATTTCAAATAAAACTGTTGGACTATAACCTGGTGTTGTGCGACCTCTCAATTTTATAAACAGAGGCATAGAGTGCAAAGTCAAGGAAGTTATGCTAAACCTTTATAAATTATGGGGTGGACCTCAGCTGGAGTATTGTGTCCAATTCTGGGCACCGCACTTTAGGAAGGATCTCAAGGCCTTGGAGAGGGTGCAGAGGAGATTTACTGGAATGGTTCCAGGGATGAGGGACTTCAGTTACATGGAGAGACTGGAGAAGCTGGGATTGTTCTCCTTAGAGCAGAGAAGGTTAAGAGGAGATTTGATAGAGGTGTTTACAATTATGAAGGGTTTTGGCAGGAGGGTAATAACCAGAGGACACAGATTTAAAATAATTGGCAACCAGAGGGGAGGTGAGAAGAAATATTTTTATGCAACGAGTTATAATGATCTGGAATGCACTGCCTGACAGGGTGGTGGAAGCCGATTCAGTCGTAACTTTCAAAAGGCAATTGGACTTGAAAAGGAAAAATTTGTAGGGGCATGGGGAAAGAGCGGGGGAGTAGGACTAGTTGGAGAGCTCTACCAAAGAGCCGGCACAGGCACGATGGGCCAAATGGCCTCCTTCTGTGCTGTAAGATTCTATGATTCTTCGAATAAAATCTTTCATCTTTGAACAACAGCTGTTAGTCTAAGTCACAGGAGAACCAGATTGTTGTGTGTATCGGGCTGAAGGAAGTCGTTGCAGAGAGAGTCAGTTGTATTTTTGGAGTGGGCTAATTGTCCAACTGGAATTAGCAGTGTGGGTGAGGGGCTAAAAAAAAGTCAACCCAACATTACCCAAAGATTGAGATTTAATAGGTTTCCTGGCAAACTGTTATATATGGGGCTCAGTGCAGCATCTTTCTAGAATGGTAGGTGTTCTCTTATGTACACACGCTAGTTTGTTTTATTTTTATTGTGTTCCAGGTCATCTGGAAATCAATTCTGAGCAATGTAAGTGCCATTGAGGATTCCACAGATTTCTTCAAATCTGGAGCAGCTTCCATGGACGTGGTCAGGTGATTGTCTTTCTAAACCCAATGTGTGTGTTTGTGTGGAGCTATGTGTAGGACACAGTACTTCACCCTCTCACTGAGGTGCTGACACATGAAAACCCAATTCCATTTGCAAATTTCACAAAGTGTTTTAACCATCTTTTGCTGATTCTGCATAAAGATGATTGCAGCTTTTGTGATGTGATAGTGATTTATAAGAAATCAGCAGATTATGGATTATTCTATAGATTATGGAATAGTTCCTACAGATTGGAGGGTGGCAAATGTAACCCCACTATTTAAAAAAGGAGGGAGAGAGAAAACAGAACTACAGACCGGTTAGCCTAACATCAGTAGTAGGGAAAATGCTCGAGTCTATTGTAAAGGATGTGATAACAGGACACTTAAAAAATATCAACGGGATTAGACAAAGTCAACATGGATTTATGAAAGGGAAATCGTGTTTGACAAACCTACTGGAGTTTTTTGAGCATGTAACTGGTAGAATAGATAAGGGAGAACCAGTGGATGTGGTGTATTTGGATTTTCAGAAGGCCTTTGATAAAGTCCCACATAAGAGGTTAGTGTGCAAAATTGAAGCACATGGGATTGGGGGTAATATACTGCCATGGATTGAAAATTGGTTAACAGACAGGAATCAGAGTAAGAATAAATGGGTCTTTTTCGGGGTGGCAGGCGGTGACTAGTGGGGTACCGCAGGGATCAGAGCTTGGACCCCAGCTATTCACAATATATATCAATGATTTGGATGAGGGAACCAAATGTAATATTTCCAAGTTTGCTGACGACATGAAACTAGGTGGGATTGAGAGTTGTGAGGAGGATGCAAAGAGGTTTCAAGGCGATTTAGACAAGTTGAGTGAGTGGGCAAATACATGGCAGATGCAGTATAACGTGGATAAATGTGAAGTTATCCACTTCGTAGGAAAAACAGAAAGGCAGAGTATTATTTAAATGGTGATAGATTGGGAAATTCTGATGTACAAAGGGACCTGGGTGTCCTTGTACACCAGTCACTGAAAGCAAATATGCAGATGCAGCAAGCAGTTAGAAAGGCAAATGGTATGTTGGCCTTCATTGCAAGAGGATTTGAGTACAGGAGCAAGGATGTCTTACTACAGTTATACAGGGCCTTGGTGAGACCACACCTGGAGTACTGTGTGCAGTTTTGGTCTCCTTACCTAAGAAAGGATATACTTGCCATAGAGAGAGTGCAGTGAAGGTTCACCAGACTGATTCCTGGGATGGCAGGACTGTTGTATGAGGAGAGATTGGGTCGACTAGGCCTGTATTCACTAGAGTTTAGAAGAATGAGAGGGGATCTCATTGAAACGTATAAAATTCTGACAGGGCTAGAAAGACTGGATGCTGGGAGGATGTTGCCCCTGGCTGGGGGGGGTCTAGAACGAGGGGTCACAGTCTCAGGATACGGGGTAGGACATTTAGGACTGAGATGGGAAGAAATTTCTTCACTGAGGGTGGTGAACCTGTGGAATTCTCTACCACAGAAGGCTGCGGAGGCCAAGTCACTGAATATATTTAAGAAGGAGATAGATAGATTTCTAGACACAAAAGGCATCAAGGGGTATGGGGAGAGAGTGTGAATATGGTATTGAGATAGTGGATCAGCTGTGATATTGAATGGGCGGAGCAGGCTCAAAAAGCCGAATGGCCTACTCCTCCTATTTTTCTATGTTTTTAGTATTAAATTTCAGCAAATACATGATTTTTGATTTCAGCGTAACATTGACGCTTGTCGGCTTTAGCCCACAGGACTGAGCTGTAGTGAATTATCATAATTATCGGAATGTGTTGAACATGCACCTCGAGTGATCATTCGTTCTCTCCACATAATCAAATGATGAGGAACATTCCATTTTAACATCTGATGATCCTGCAGATTGTTGTGTGCTGATGATGTTGGACTGTCCTGGTGAATCAGGAATGTAATGATTAGCTAGAAATGTGCTGACAAAGACTAGTTGCATCTTGATCACTGTTTGAAAACCTTTAATGGTTAAAAACTAGTTCTTATGAGAACACTTTTCTTTCTGAAGTACTGTATAAAATGAGCTCAGCATAATTCAAAACATGGGTGTATGCCTAGGTTGGTTGAAGAAATCAAACAGAAATGCAGTGACCTGCAGCTGCAGAATGAAGATGTTTACATGGCAACAAAGTTTGAGGATTTCATCCAGATGGTTGTGAGAAAACTGAGAGGAGAGGATGAAGAGGAGGAGCTGGAGGTGGATTATGTAAGTACCACAATGTCTGTTCATTGATCAGTAGACTAGTCAGTGTCCTGGTCTCTGATATACAAAGTACTGAGGAAGACTTATCATTACACTTGTACCTTACAACCCTTTCCAGTCAGCAGGGTGACCTGAGGGATTGGTCTGTCTGCAGCTCTTGGAACCATTTTATAGTTGCAGTTTTCATGGGGACTGCGTTGCTTGAAAGGCCTCCGACCTTGAGTTTCCAAACTGCTGCTTAGTTTGTTAATCATTTGTGATTGTACCCCAGAAATTTCAAAAGATAATGAGCTTTTCAAGGCGGTTCTGAGTAAAGGTCTTCATGATAATTTAAGACATTTGGTTCTAATTTTAAGGTTACGATGGATGTAAATGACATGACTGTGAAAATGCCACACCAGTGCTTCATCGATGGCAGGTTTACAAATTCAGAGGATGGAAAGACATACAAGACCATCAATCCCACCGATGGCTCTGTGAGTAACAGACCTGTCAGTGAAGCTCGTCCATATGACAAAATAAACTGGCATCTTTAGCTAGGATGGTGTTACTGTAATCTTTGTCCTTTAGTGACAACCATATAACTAACGTAAATGGTGATGTGATTAGTAACGGTCTGTAAATGTACAGTGATACCAGGCTAGCGAGTTCGTAAATTCATTGGTCTATTCGGCAGGTGATCTGTGAGCTGTCGTATTCATCGGTCGCTGATGTTGATAAAGCTGTGGCAGCAGCGAAAGATGCATTTGAAAATGGACAGTGGGGAAAGATGAATGCAAGAGACAGAGGGAGATTGTTGTACCAGTAAGTGCTTTCTGATACTCCAATTACATACAATATATGAGAGAGAGTGCACTGTTATTATGCAAGTTATTCGATTTGCTGACTTTCATCAAGTTCTCACCCCTCACTTCAACAGCGGAGTGTTGCTGTGCAAAACACTAGCAAACTGGATTGAGCCACTGGTTAATGTATGTTTTCATGCGTGGCGCTTTGTCTAGTCAATAACATGCTTGCAGATGCCAACTTGAAAATTCAAATCCACAAAAAACATTTGTGATGAAGCTGGGTGGAATATGCTGTGTGTTTGTGCCCAGAGAGACACAATCTGGGTGTAAAGCAGATACCCAGAGCAGAAGATCGAGGAAACAGGTGTTGCGCACGTAATGCTTCAACTTCCTTGCTCTTTTACACCCGCTTGTCAATCCCTGCCCCGAACACATCTCGGCTCATTCCAAAGAGCCAGACATGTGAATTTCCTGCAATTGCACTGGTTCAGAATGGATATAAAACACCCAGACGGGCAGCAGGATACAGTCGTTTTATTGCAATTTTTTTGAGGGGCTGTTTTTTTATTTCTCCTCACCGAGACCTGCAGTGTTTTCTCTTTCTTCGAATGCATTTTCTTGGTTTCAGTACAAGAGACATTAAAAATTGAAAAGCTTCCACAATTGGATGTTCTTAAACTTGCTGTGCCGAATGTGCATGAATGATAGTTAGATGGCTTGAAACTTTCATTTTCATACTTTAAGAAGAGATATACAGTGTGAGTTTGACACTTTCCCCGGGCTCTGATTGCTTACACAGATTCCGGTCATGATAATGAGATTGGCTGGAAATTTGGGCTTAAATTGATATCCGCAAAATGGGTGCTGAATGGGCGAAATTTCGGGTGTAACTTTCTGATTACACTCCCACAGGAAATTGCACCACACAATATTTGAATAGTGGGAAGGGGTGACTGCTCGCTGAGAGAGCATCCCATAACACAGTGGGGAATCACTGGCTGCACACCCGCAACCCTCTGAAGTACCTGGCCTCCTGTTTCTAATGTTCCTATTTTCCTGTACTTACTTTGTTCAACTGTAGACTTGCAGATCTGATGGAGGAGCACCAGGAAGAACTTGCCACCATTGAGGCCATTGATTCGGGGGCTGTGTACACGCTCGCTCTGAAGACACATGTGGGAATGTCCATTCAAACATTCAGATACTTTGCTGGATGGTGCGACAAGATTCAGGTACTAAACTAACAAGCCCCTTGGATCTTCTGTTTGCTTATTGTAAAGAATGGAAACACTGAGTGCTAACTCTTTGTTAACTGCAGTAGTTCTACAGCTTGTTGCATAACCATTCCATTTTTCTTTTTTTTTTAAATGGTCTGCTTTTTTGAACTTTTCTTTTTATATAAAAAAAAATGCAGTTTGTTTCTCCTAAATTGGATCCATTGGTCCTCGGGAGAGCTGAAGGTTTGCTTCTGTTAATAGAAGGTGCTGCTGTGTGTGGTGAAGTCCACAGGCAAAGAGAGATTCCAGGACAGACGATGAGGGTGTTTATGTTCTCTTTTTTGACATATGCCACTGTCCCAACTATTTCACCTCTCCCGATCACACATTGATTACCACTCCTCGTTGTGTTAGCGCTTCACATAAAGAACTTGAAATCTGACTTGCTTATTTTATAGTTTCCAAACTCAAACTTAATGTGAATTTTTGATGTCCTTTAGGGAACTACAATTCCCATTAACCAAGCACGTCCCAATCGTAATTTAACATTTACAAAGAAGGAGCCACTGGGGTAAGATGTCAATCATTTTGGTAAATATCCTGGAAATGTAAAGTTCCTTTTTAAGGAAGAATATTTGATCTGAGCAGTGATTAGGTTGTCTGTGACAGTTGATTTTTGCTGTTTTCCAGTGTCTGTGCGATTATTATTCCCTGGAATTACCCACTCATGATGCTGGCGTGGAAGAGTGCAGCGTGTCTGGCTGCTGGCAACACGTTGGTACTGAAACCAGCACAGGTAACTTGGCACAGACTCAAGTTAATAATAATCCTCTTTTTGGGCTAATTTGTCAGCGGACAGGGCAGGTTAGTGGCTTGCTGTCCGGACTCTGCTTGTGATGCTGTCTAACCAGCTCCCAAACATCTACATGACAACAGCTGGAAATGCTCGATCTCCAAGTGGAGGAGACGCCAAATTTTACCTTCCCTAGTGACCCGGCAAATCCACCGCGCACCGTGTGGGCAACTACAGGAACCAGCAAGCACCCTTCAACTGGCTCAGTGAACTCAACTTTTCATGTCCCTTTTGCCATGTAAATTTTGAGTCTTTGAGGGAAATAACCTCTGTCTTTCGGAGGCGGGGAAGGGAACGTTGAAAAACATTGCATCTTTCTCTGTGTATGTTCAGTAATGCTGAATTGTAGCTGTTGAGAAGATGTTCAAAATTGAGCAGTGTTGAAACGACATCCGCGCCCGCCGTTCTCCTCGCCCACTTTGCCCACTGCCCTCCGCACCCCCTGTTCCATCTGTGTGGCTCAGGTAAGCAGTCAGAGGTGAGAGACTGCAGTTGGGAAAAGGAGAGCTGTGGAGCCCGGGAGCGAGGAGAGAGAAATGTACTTTAGACACTAGTGTTCTTGAAGTGCTGATGTGTCGCACCTTGCGAATCCTTGGCCTGTTGTTTTAGTGTGAACATTAATCTCTAGGTTGTCTCCCAACAATTATAAAAAGCAGGATAACCCGGACACAAGTCAGACTGCCCATGTATCGACCTGATAACACGAAGGATTAGCTGAACATTCGCTGAAAGTTATTCCCCTTTTATGCCCACAAGTTATAGCCACAATAAGCCGGTTTAGTTTCAAAGCGCACAGTCTTTGTGATTGAATATGTTGCTAGAAATATTAAAATTATTATATTGATTATCAAACACTTGTTTTATAAGTTCTTTCCAGCAAGAATGCCCAGCAGACCAACACAATTAGGTATCGGGGGTAATTCTAACCTAACAGATCCGTCGGGAAACTCTGGGGATCGGGTGGAACGCCAGTTTTACCCCCTGTCCGATTTTGAAGTCAGTGGAGAGTAATACTGGGCGGAATGTAAAACCGATGTTCCACCATCCTTGGGTTTCCCCCTCGGTGAGTTCGGGTACAGTTACCCCCACATTCCCCTGAGGTGACTGTCTGGTTTTTATTCCATCCCAGGTAACTCCACTGACTGCCTTGAAGTTTGCTGAACTGGCAGCACGAGCTGGCTTGCCAAAAGGAGTCATCAATATTCTTCCTGGATCAGGTGAGCTGGCAAACTCCTCCTTCAATGAAATCTATTTTTGGGGTGGGGAGATTTGTGGGGGACGAACTGGTGGATGTAGCCCCATGTAGTATACACAGTGAGGGGCTGCCTCGTTCTTTTCATACCCCCCGCCCCCACGCATACTAAACTCTGCAGGAGGAGATCAAGTGGAATTAAAGCACTTCCCCAGGGAAGAAAAATCGGATGAACTCTGTCAATGGAAACAAGGCCACCACATGCTGCCTGGAGTGTGGAGGGAGCAGGGAAACGACTGAACATTTTAAACAAAGAGTAAAGTTAGAATTAAGCTCACCTCGGAGAGAAGGACTTTCTACCCTGTAAGGGGAGCGGTTTTTGACATCTGCCCGTGCTGCTGACTCCTGTGGTACTTAATAGGGCTGAGACCTAGATCTCAATGGCGAGCATGCTGTGAAGCCTTTGTTCCTCCAGTCCATCGTCTCCCACACCCACATCAAGCCCCTCAATCAGTGCAGCCGGTCTATTCCTAAACTAACCATCTCCATACCGAGCTGTGCAGCTAATTAGTGCCAGCTTGATCCTGCAATTCAAATTGCTACCAATCAGAATGAAACTACTGGACATTGATATTAATGAGGTTATTTAGCAGCTGTCAAACTGCATTTACAGTCTGAGCATCACAAGCGCTTTCTAACCTTTCACATTTGACCCCAGGTGGCCTTGTAGGGCAGCGGCTGTCTGAACACCCAGACATTCGCAAACTTGGGTTCACAGGATCCACCCCAATTGGAAAACAGATTATGAAAAGGTACGTTTAAAAATTGGTCTTTAGTGATGTTCTACAGAAACCAAATAAAACTCTCTCATTCCCTGCATGAAACGTATAGGAGCCAATGGAACAGGTTGTGAATTGTTCAGGGTTTGTGGCATGCAGAGTGAGCCCGATTCTACAGATCGATGCCAGGTGTCTGAGCTTCTTTCCTCACCAATTTCTAGCTCGACCCCAATTGATTTAGCGTTTTAAATACTTCTGTCCTGGACATTTTGGGGTTCTACAACTTTATACCATTTGTGAGACATGCAACAACTGTGCGTGTTGTCAGTTACCTATGACGTTGATTTGGATCATTACCCCATTACTGAATTAGCTCCAGCTAGAATATTTCTCCTTCATTTGCAGCATCAAGCACTATTGGTTCATACAGATGTGCACTGTTGGTTCATACAGATGTGCACTGATGCACTATTGGTTCACACAGATATGCACTGGTGCACGATTGGTTCACACATGTGCACTGGTGCACGATTGGTTCACACGTGCACTGATGCACTATTGGTTCACACAGATATGCACTGGTGCACGATTGGTTCACACATGTGCACTGGTGCACGATTGGTTCACAGATGTGCACTGGTGCACTATTGGTTCACAGATGTGCACTGGTGCACGATTGGTTCACACGTGCACTGGTGCACTATTGGTTCACACAGATGTGCACTGGTGCACTATTGGTTCACACAGATGTGCACTGGTGCACTATTGGTTCACACAGATGTGCACTGGTGCACTATTGGTTCACACAGATGTGCACTGGTGCACTATTGGTTCACACAGATGTGCACTGGTGCACGATTGGTTCACACAGATGTGCACTATTGGTTCACACAGATGTGCACTATTGGTTCACGTGCACTATTGGTTCACACAGATGCGCACACGTGCACTATTGGTTCACACAGATGCGCACACGTGCACTATTGGTGCGCACACGTGCACTATTGGTGCGCACACGTGCACTATTGGTGCGCACTGGTGCACGATTGGTTCACAGATGTGCACTGGTGCACTATTGGTTCACAGATGTGCACTGGTGCACGATTGGTTCACACGTGCACTGGTGCACTATTGGTTCACACAGATGTGCACTGGTGCACTATTGGTTCACACAGATGTGCACTGGTGCACTATTGGTTCACACAGATGTGCACTGGTGCACTATTGGTTCACACAGATGTGCACTGGTGCACTATTGGTTCACACAGATGTGCACTGGTGCACGATTGGTTCACACAGATGTGCACTGGTGCACGATTGGTTCACACAGATGTGCACTATTGGTTCACACAGATGTGCACTATTGGTTCACGTGCACTATTGGTTCACACAGATGCGCACACGTGCACTATTGGTTCACACAGATGCGCACACGTGCACTATTGGTGCGCACACGTGCACTATTGGTGCGCACACGTGCACTATTGGTGCGCACGAGTGCGCACCAATGGTTCACGGGCGCACTATGTTCCTGTGTGCTCTCATCAGAGTCACAAATGACATCCTTTGTGATTGTGACAAAGGTAAACTATCCCTCCTCGTCCTCCTTGACTTGTCTGCAGCCTTTGACGGTTGACCACTCCATCCTTCTCCAATGCTTCTCCACTGTCGTCCAGCTGGGTGGGACTGCACTCGCCTGGTTCCATTCTTATCTATCTAATCGCAACCAGAGAATCACCTGCAACAACTTCTCTTCCCGCTCCCGCATCGTTACCTCTGGTGTCCCCCAAGGATTTATCCTTGGCCCCCTCCTATTTCTCATCTACATGTTGCCCCTTGGTGACATCATCCGAAAACACAGCATCTGTTTCCACATGTACGCTGACGACACCCAGCTCTACCTCACTACCACTTCTCTCGACCCCGCCACGGTCTCTAAATTGTCAGACTGCTTGTCCAACATACAGTTCTGGATGAGCAAAAATTTTCTCCCATTAAATATTGGGCAGACCGAAGCCATTGTTTTTGGTCCCTGCCACAAACTCCGTTCCTTAGCCACTGAATCCATCCCTCTCCCTAACATCTGTCTGAGGCTGAACTACACTGTTTGCATCCTTGGTGTCATATTTGACCCTGAAATGAGCTTCCGACCACATATCCGCAGCATAACTAAGATCGCCTATTTCCACCTCTGTAACATCGCCTGTCTCTGCCCCTGCCTCAGCTCATCCGCTGCTGAAACCCTCATCCATGCCTTTGTTACCTCTAGACTTGACTATTCCAATGCACTCCTGGCTGGCCTCCCACATTCTATCCTATGTAAACTTGAGGTCATCCAAAACTTGGCTGCCCGTATCCTAACCCGCACCAAGTCCTGTTCGCCCATCACCCATGTGCTCACTGACCTACATTGGCTCCTGGTTAAGCAGCGCCTCGATTTCAAAATTCTCATCCTTGTTTTCAGATTCCTCCATGGCCTCGCCCCTCCCTATCTCTGTAATCTCCTCCAGCCCCATAACCCTCAGATATCTGCGCTCCTCTAATTCTGCCCTCTTGAGCATCCTCGATTATAATCGCTCAATCTTTGGTGGCCGTATCTTCTGTTGCCTAGGGCCTAAGCTCTGAAATTCCTTGACTAAACCTGTCCACCTCTCTATCTCTCTTTCCTCCTTTAAGACGCTCCTTAAAACCAAGCTTTTGGTCACCTGCCCTAATTTATCCTTATGTGGATCGGTGTCAAATTTGTTGTCTTAAAATACTCCTGTGAAGCGCCTTGGGACATTTTACTACGTTAAAGGCGCTATATAAATACAAGTTGTTGTTGTTGTGTGAAACTATGTCCATGCAGCAATAAAAAGAAAAAAAAATCCAAGTGCTCAAAATCTGAAATAGAAACAGAAAATGTTGGCAGTACAAAGACTGTAATCGATAAAGGATCTGTACCCAAAGCATTAACCTGTCTTTTCTTTTTTCCGATCTGACCGCCCTGCTTTTAATTTCCAGCATTTTCTATTTTTACGATATGAGAACAATTATCGACAGACCTGTTATACAGCTTCACCTCTTAATAGTGTGGGTCAGATTGAAACAGGAATCTACTTTCTGATAGGATCAATTCCTGCACAAATAAATGGTTATTGGTGAAGAAAGTTACACTAGTTTTGAACGACTGATAATAACTGATCTTTAACATCTGCTTAACAGCTGTGCTTTGAGTAATCTGAAGAAGGTCTCTCTGGAATTGGGGGGGAAATCTCCGCTCATCATCTTCAATGACTGTGACCTTGATAAGGCTGTGAGAATGGTGAGTGCTGCCTGAGGCATCCCTGTACCTCCAACTCTGCTCTCTTAGCCTTTCAGAGAACAGGAACTGACCCTTTCTTGCTCACCGAATATGGCAATTCTTTTTGTGTAACGCCATTCTAATCCTTGCTCCCTTGCAGGGTATGGGAGCGGTATATTTCAATAAGGGGGAGAACTGCATTGCTGCTGGCCGTTTGTTTGTTGAAGAGTCTGTCCATGATGAATTTGTTCGGCGAGTGGTAAGTCACCAGGAAATCCTTCTTGTTCTACAGCATAAGAGAGAAAGAAGTGAGAGAAAATGCACAAGGTTTGTGTGTAGCAGTCCTACATTATACTTCCCATCCTATTATTATCCAGGTTGAGGAGATTAAGAAGATGAAAATTGGTGATCCTTTGAACAGGTCAACAGATCATGGACCACAAAACCACAAAGCTCATCTGGAAAAGCTGCTTGAATATTGTGAAATCGGAGTGAAAGAAGGAGCAACACTGGTATATGGGGGGAAATCCGTCTCTCGGCCTGGTATGAAGTCCTTCACTTTATAGAAATGGATTCAAAGATCGAGTGCAAATTGTTTCCTGTTTCATTTTCTTGTGATTCAGTTGAACAGTGCTCTCACTTTTCAAATTAAATAGAAGGCAGGAGGAGGACGAATAGGAGATAAAATGCAACACCGAGTGAAGAGTGTGTACTGCCAGCAAGGTGAAAGGTTAATGGGGGACTATTTCGTGCTAATGAGAGTGCAGTTTGTAACGAGGCTTGGTGTGAAATGAGCAGAGTGCTCCAGCTCTTATGGAGGCAGTTTGTTCAGGATAGTAATGGCGAGTCGAGATACACAAAGGACACGTGATACAGACAACAAAATCTATAGAAATGAACAATGTTGTGAAAAGTTGATATTTTGATGAATCTACATTTTGCTTTTGTCACTTTCTGAAATTAAAATCCAAATTTTGGCAAATTGTGTTAATGTGCAGATATTAGAGCTCGATAAAAGAATACAACACTGACAATCGTCACTTTACCTTAACCCAAAATCACTGAGTTCAGGCCCCACAGTGAGTAAGTCGGTGGGAGCAGCAGGCTGGGTGAGGCATTGGGTCCTTGCACCTGGGGGAAGGACACGAGTTCAGATACCATCTGTATTGTGTGACCCGGGTTCGAATCCGGCCTCGGGTGACTGTCTGTGTGGAGTTTGCACATTCTCCCCGTGTCTGCGTGGGTTTCCTCCGGGTGCTCCGGTTTCCTCCCACAGTCCAAAGATGTGCGGGTTAGGTTGATTTGGCTATGATAAATTGACCCTTAGTGTTAGGGGGATTAAATACGTGGGGTTACGGGGATAGGGTGGATGTGTGTCGGTGCAGGCTCGATGAGCCGAAATGGCCTCCATCTGCACTGTGGGGATTCTGTGCGGCCATGGATGAAAGTCTCCTCAGATTTCAGCCTTGGTGGCTGTCACTCTCGCCTCTAACTCTTATTATTGCTCTAGGTTTCTTCATGGAGCCAACAGTGTTCACTGATGTGGAGGATGACATGTTCATTGCTAAGGAGGAATCTTTTGGACCAGTGATGGTCGTTTCTAAATTCAAAGACGGGTGAGTTAGATGCTGAAATGCAGCTGTTGACCCGCTGAGTGAGTAGGAAGAGGTTGTGGCCAGTACTGTACAATAAATCAAGTGGCTCTTTAATATAATGCTACAGGCACAATACACAGTGCACCATATGTTCTGGTATCCCTCTGTTTTTATCATGGGCCGTACAGTGATCGATGAGGAAGGGCAGACTGTGGGGAGATCTCCTGTTGGCTGTGTAACAGTCAGAAACAAGTTCAGAAAGAATTTAAGCACGATTTCTCCGGGTATTGAGAGACTTAGTTTAAGATTTTTGTCTAGAATGATACAGCACAGGAGACCACCATTCGGCCCATCGTGCATGTGCCGGCTCTTTGAAAGAGCTGTCGGATTAATCCTACTCCCCTACTCTTTCCCCATAGCCCAGCAATGTTTTCCTTTGAGTGTTTATCCAATTCCCTTTTGAAAGTTATTATTTAATGTGCTTCCACCGCCCTTTCAGGCAGCGCATTCCAGATCACAACAACTCGCTGTGTAATTTTTTTTTCGCCTCTGGTTCTTTTGCCAATCATCTTAAAATGGTGCCCTCTGGTTACTGACCCTCCTGCCACAGGAAACAGTTGCCCTTTATTTACTCTATCAAAACCCTTCATGATTTTGAACACCTCCATTAAACCTTCTCTTAGCCTTCTCTGCTCCAAGGAGAACAATCCCAGCTTCTCCAGTCTCTCCACATAACTGAAGTCCCTCATCCCTGGAACCATTCCAGTAAATCTCCTCTGCACCCTCTCCAAGGCCTTGACATCCTTCCTAAAGTGCGGTGCCCAGAATTGGACACAATACTTCAGCTGGGGCCTAACCAGTGATTTATAAGGGTTTACCATAGCTTCCTTGTTTTTGTACTCGATGCCTCTATTTATTAAAAAAAACTAAACAAGGAGCAGCCCTGATGACCACTGAAACGATGGTTCAAGTCCTCTGACATGCAAGAACTTTGACAGTTCATTCAGTATTTGTCAAAACAAATCCCAGGGGTTGCTGCAATTGGCTAAGGATCCCATAGGCCTTTTCAACAGCCTTCTCAACTTGTCCTGCCACCTTCAGAGATTTGTGTACGAACACCCCCAGGTCTCTGTTCCTGCACACACTTGAAAAATGTACCATTTAGTTCACAGTGCGCCTCCTCATTCTTCCTACCAAAATGAATCACTTCTCACTGCCATGTGTCTTCCCATTTCACCAGTCTGTCTGTCCTCCTGAGGTCTGTTACTATCCTCCTCACTGTTTACTACATTTCCAAGTTTAGTGTCATCTGCAAACTTTGAAATGATGCCCTGAATGAATACCCAAGTCCAGGTCATTAATACATCAGAAAGGTCCCAATACTGACCCCTTGAGGCCATCACTGCACACTTCCCTCCAGTCTGAAAAACAACCGTTCCTACTCTCTGCAACTGAGGATGCCATCTGGACCGAGTGACACTTCTACTTGGAGAGCTGCCAACCTTTGAAGTACCTCTTTATCTGTTTCTATCCTATCCAATTTCTCTACTGCCTCCTTTACTGACATGGCAGCATCCTCCTCTTTAGTGAAAACAGATACAAAGTACTCATTTAGTCCCTCTGCCTCCACAAGATTACTTTTTGGTCCCTAATCGGCCCCACCCTTCCTTTTACTATTTATATGTTTATAAAAAAAACTTTGGTTCTCTCGTGTTAGTTGCTAATCTATCCTCATGCACCCTCTTTGCCCCTCTTATTTCCTTGATTAGATCTCTTCTGTACTTTCTGTATTCAGCTACTGTATTATGAACTTGACATTTATCATAAGCCTCCTTTTTCTATTTCATTTTAATCTCTATTTCCTTAGTCATCCAGGGATACCTAGCATTGGATGCCCTTCCTCTCCCCCTTGTGGGAATGTGTCTGGTCTGTACCCGAACAATCTCCTATTTGAAGGCCTCCCATTGCCCATTTGTCTATAGAGAGACTTTGTTGAAGATTTCTCTGTCTATAGAGAGACTTTGTTGAAGATTTCTCTGTCTATAGAGAGACTTTGTTGAAGATTTCTCTGTCTATAGAGAGACTTTGTTGAAGATTTCTCTGTCTATAGAGAGACTTTGTTGAAGATTTCTCTGGGTATAGAGAGACTTTGTTGAAGATTTCTCTGGGTATAGAGAGACTTTAGATTTCTTCGGGTGTAGAGAGAATCTCCATCTTCCCCGTGCATGAGTAAACCGTGGATGACTGCACACTATATCAAATAAAACTAGTGTAGAATTTTCAGAGTACTGTATTCTGTTTTTGAAGAAATATTTGTCTAGAGTGGGTCAGAGGCTGGGTATTCTGTGGCGAGTGTCTCACCTCCTGACTCCCCAAAGCCTTTCCACCATCTACAAGGCACAAGTAAGGAGTGTGATGGAATACTCTCCACTTGCCTGGATGAGTGCAGCTCCAACAACACTCAAGAAGCTCGACACCATCCAGGACAAAGCAGCCCACTTGATTGGCACCCCATCCACCACCTTAAACATTCACTCCCTCCACCACCGGCGTACCATGGCTGCAGTGTCTACCATCTACAAGATGCACTACAGCAACTCGTCAAGGCTTCTTCAGCAGCACCTCCCAAACCCGTGACCTCTACCACCTAGAAGGACAAGGGCAGCAGGCGCATGGGAACACCACCACCTCCAAGTTCCCCTCCAAGTCACACACCATCCTGACTTGGAAATATATCGCCGATCCTTCATCGTCGCTGGGTCAAAATCCTGGAACTCCCTCCCTAACAGCACTGTGGGAGTACCTTCACCACATGGACTACAGCGGGTCACCTTCTCCGGGCAACTAGGGATGGGCAATAAATGCTGGCTTTGCCAGCGACGCCCACACCCCAGGACTGAATAAAAAAAGATGAGATGAAATGTATATTCCAACGTGAAGTGCTGATTTTAATCCCTATGTTCACTTGGTTTCAGAGATGTTGACGGAGTGTTGGATCGGGCAAATGCTACAGAGTTTGGTTTAGCGTCAGGAGTTTTCACAAGAGACATTGGCAAAGCGATGTATATGAGCGATGGACTTGATGCTGGAACCGTGTTTATCAACACGTACAACAAAACCGATGTGGCAGCTCCCTTCGGAGGCTTCAAACAGTCCGGATTTGGGAAAGATCTGGGTAAGATACTTTATCTAGAATCACAATGTGCTGAGTGTGAGGCCGTAGATGGCGGTGCAGGATTATTGGGAGATTGCATGCTTTTTGTTGGCCTTCACATTAGAACGCTCACACCGCCTGTGACCAAGCAGAGTGTGTTATCTGAACACCAGGACAGGCGGAACTGAGCATCAGATAGCTCACCCTGGGGGGGGGGGGGGGGGACTGAGCTCACCCTGGGGCGGGGGGGGGGGGGGACTGAGCTCACCCTGGGGCGGGGGGGGGGGGGGGGGAACTGAGCTCACCCTGGGGTGGGGGGGGGGGGGGGGAACTGAGCTCACCCTGGGGTGGGGGGGGGGAACTGAGCTCACCCTGGGGTGGGGGGGGGGGGTGGGGGGACTGAGCTCACCCTGGGGGGGGGGGGACTGAGCTCACCCTGGGGGGGGGGGGACTGAGCTCACCCTGGGGGGGGGGGGGGACTGAGCTCACCCTGGGGGGGGGGGGACTGAGCTCACCCTGGGGGACAGGCCGTGGTTTCACTGACCCTGGGGGACAGGCCGTGGTCAGTCTGACCCTGGGGGACAGGCCGTGGTCAGTCTGACCCTGGGGGACAGGCCGTGGTCAGTCTGACCCTGGGGGACCGGCCGTGGTCAGTCTGACCCTGGGGGGCCGGCCGTGGTCAGTCTGACCCTGGGGGACAGGCCGTGGTTTCACTGACCCTGGGGGACCGGCCGTGGTCTCACTGACCCTGGGGGAGCGGCCGTGGTCAGTCTGACCCTGGGGGACCGGCCGTGGTCAGTCTGACCCTGGGGGACCGGCCGTGGTCAGTCTGACCCTGGGGGGCAGGCCGTGATCAGTCTGACCCTGGGGGACAGGCCGTGGTCTCACTGACCCTGGGGGGCAGGCCGTGGTCAGTCTGACCCTGGGGGGCCGGCCGTGGTCAGTTTGACCCTGGGGGACAGGCTGTGGTCTCACTGACCCTGGGGGGCCGGCCGTGGTCAGTCTGACCCTGGGGGACCGGCCGTGGTCAGTCTGACCCTGGGGGACCGGCCGTGGTCTCTCTGACCCTGGGGGACCGGCCGTGGTCTCACTGACCCTGGGGGGCCGGCCGTGGTCAGTCTGACCCTGGGGGACAGGCCGTGGTCAGTCTGACCCTGGGGGACAGGCCGTGGTCAGTCTGACCCTGGGGGACAGGCCGTGGTCAGTCTGACCCTGGGGGAGCGGCCGTGGTCAGTCTGACCCTGGGGGAGCGGCCGTGGTCAGTCTGACCCTGGGGGAGCGGCCGTGGTCAGTCTGACCCTGGGGGAGCGGCCGTGGTCAGTCTGACCCTGGGGGAGCGGCCGTGGTCAGTCTGACCCTGGGGGACAGGCCGTGGTCAGTCTGACCCTGGGGGGCCGGCCGTGGTCAGTCTGACCCTGGGGGGCCGGCCGTGGTCTCACTGACCCTGGGGGGCCGGCCGTGGTCTCACTGACCCTGGGGGCCGGCCTTGGTCTCACTGACCCTGGGGGACCGGCCGTGGTCAGTCTGACCCTGGGGGGCCGGCCGTGGTCAGTCTGACCCTGGGGGGCCGGCCGTGGTCAGTCTGACCCTGGGGGGCCGGCCGTGGTCAGTCTGACCCTGGGGGGCCGGCCGTGGTCAGTCTGACCCTGGGGGGCCGGCCGTGGTCAGTCTGACCCTGGGGGGCCGGCCGTGGTCAGTCTGACCCTGGGGGGCCGGCCGTGGTCAGTCTGACCCTGGGGGGCCGGCCGTGGTCAGTCTGACCCTGGGGGGCCGGCCGTGGTCTCACTGACCCTGGGGGGCCGGCCGTGGTCTCACTGACCCTGGGGGGCCGGCCGTGGTCTCACTGACCCTGGGGGGACAGGCCGTGGTCAGTCTGACCCTGGGGGGCCGGCCGTGGTCAGTCTGACCCTGGGGGACCGGCCGTGGTCAGTCTGACCCTGGGGGGCCGGCCGTGGTCAGTCTGACCCTGGGGGGCAGCACGAAAGGGTTTTACAAATATATGAATAGAAAGAGGGTGGCTCAGAGTAATGTGGGCCCCTCACAGACAGACCCAGGTGATACTGTAATTGGAAATCAGGAAATGGCAGATTTACTAAATAGCTACTTTTTATCGGTCTTTACAGTAGAGGAGGGGGATAAAATAGCAGAGATACAAAAAAAACAAAAATAAATCCGGGGAGGAACTAACCACAGTCCATGTAAGTTTTTTTTTAAATGTTGATGGCGAAACAATGAGATTAAAGATAGACAAATCTCCAGGACCCGATGGATTCCACCCCAGGGGATTAAAAGAAGTGGGTGAGGAAATTGTTGATGCTTTAGTCATGATGTTCCAAAACTCTCAATTCAGGAATTGTTCCCTTGGATTGGAAAACTGCCAATGTCATGCCATTATTTAAGAATGGTAGGAGAGATAAGCTGGGAAATTATAGGCCTATTAGTCTAATGTCAGTGTGGGGAAGTTACTAGAATCTGTTATTAGGGACAGACTGACTGAGCATTTGGACAAATATGAGCTGATCAGAGAGAGCCAGCGTGGATTGTAAAGGGCAAGTCATGTCTAACGAACCTAGTTGAATTTTTGAGGTCACTAACGTGGTAGATAAGGGATGTTATTTATATGGACTTCCAGAAGGCATTCAACAAGGTTCCACATAAGGGAATGTGAACAAAAATGAGAGTGTGGGGAATCGGAGGCAACCTATTGGCTGGGATAGGGAATTGAACAGGAGGCAGGAGACTGAGGGTAAGGATAATGGGTATGTACTCCAATTGGCAGGATGTGACAAGTGGTGTTCCCCAGGGATCTGTACTGGGGGCACAGCTTTTCACTATATTTAAAAATAACTTGGATGAAGTAATAGAGAGCCGTATATCCAAGTTTGCTGGTGACACTAATTAGGTGGCACAGGAAGTAGTGTAGATGGGAGCAGAAAGTTGCAAAGGGACATTGACCGATTCAGTGAGTGGGCAAAACTGTGGGAAAGTGTGAGGTCACCCACTTTGGACCCAAGAAAGATCGATCTATGGATAAGCAGAGAGATTGAGAGGCCCTGGAACAGGAATCACTTAAAACTAGTGGACAGGTACAAACAATAATTAAAAAGGCTAATGGAATGTTGGCCTTTATCTCAAGAGGACTGAATACAAAGGGGGGGAAGTTATGTTACAGTTATACAAAGCTCTGGTTAGACCCCCTTATGGAATATTGCGTTCAGTTCTGGGCCCCGCACCACAGGAAGGATAGATTGGCCTTGGAGGGGGAGCAGCGCAGATTCACCAGAATGATACTGGGGCTGAAAGGGTTAAATTATGAGGACAGGTTGCACAGACTAGGCTTGTATTGCCTTGAGTTTAGAAGATTAAGGGGTGACTTAATTGAGATGTTTAAGATAATTAAAGGTTTTCCTAGGGGAGATAGAGAGAAACGATTTCCTCTGGTGGGGGAGTCCAGAACAACAGGGCATAATCTTAAAATTAGAGCCAGGCCATTCAGGGGTGATGTCACACAAAGGGTAGTCAACCCCCCCCCCCCCCTCAAAATCTGTTGAGGTTGGTGGTCAATTGAAAATGTCAAAATTGAGATGGATAGATTTTTGTTGGGTAAGGGTATTAAGGGTTACAGAACCCATGGCGGGCAAATGGAGTTAAGATACAGATCAGCCACGATCTAATTGAAAAGGCGGTACAGGCTCGAGGGGCTGAATGGCCTCCTCCTGTTCCAGTGTAACAGGCTCAAGGGGCTGAATGGCCTCCTCCTGGTCCTGTGTAACAGGCTCAAGGGGCTGAATGGGCCTGTTCCTGTGTAACAGGCTCGAGGGGCTGAATAGCCTCCTCCTGGTCCTGTGTAACAGGCTCAAGGGGCTGAATGGCCTCCTCCTGGTCCTGTGTAACAGGCTTGAGGGGCTGAATGGCCTCCTCCTGGTCCTGTGTAACAGGCTCAAGGGGCTGAATGGGCCTGTTCCTGTGTAACAGGCTCGAGGGGCTGAATAGCCTCCTCCTGGTCCTGTGTAACAGGCTCAAGGGGCTGAATGGCCTCCTCCTGGTCCTGTGTAACAGGCTTGAGGGGCTGAATGGCCTCCTCCTGGTCCTGTGTAACAGGCTCAAGGGGCTGAATGGCCTCCTCCTGGTCCAGTGTAACAGGCTCAAGGGGCTGAATGGCCTCCTCCTGGTCCTGTGTAACAGGCTTGAGGGGCTGAATGGGCAGCCTCCTGTTCCAGTGTAACAGGCTCAAGGGGCTGAATGGCCTCCTCCTGTTCCAGTGTAACAGGCTCAAGGGGCTGAATGGCCTCCTCCTGTTCCAGTGCAACAGGCTCAAGGGGCTGAATGGCCTCCTCCTGGTCCTGTGTAACAGGCTCGAGGGGCTGAATAGGCCTCCTCCTGTTCCAGTGTAACAGGCTCGAGGGGCTGAATGGGCCCTCCTCCTGTTCCAGTGTAACAGGCTCAAGGGGCTGAATGGGACTCCTCCTGTTCCTGTGTAACAGGCTCGTGGGGCTGAATGGCCTCCTCCTGGTCCTGTGTAACAGGCTCGAGGGGCTGAATGGGCCTCCTCCTGTTCCAGTGTAACAGGCTCGAGGGGCTGAATGGCCTCCTCCTGTTCCTGTGTAACAGGCTCGAGGGGCTGAATGGGCCTCCTCCTGTTGCTATGATGGGGAATTCAGAACAAGGGGATACGTTGTTAAAATTCGAGCTAGGCCATGTTGGAGTGAAATCAGGAAGTGCTTTTCCACACAAAGGGTGGTGGAAATCTGGAATTCTCTTCCCCAAAAAGTCTGTGGATGCTGGGGGTCAGTTGGAGCGTTCAGGACTGAGACTGATAGACTTTTGTTAAGTAAAAGGACATGGAGCAAAGGTGGGTAAATGGAGTTGAGGTACAGATGAGCCATAATGGAACAGGCTTGAAGGGCTGAATGGCCTACTCCAGTTCCTATGTTCCATATACAGGAAACTCTTTGGTATCCGGCACCCACGGGACCGGGATGTTGCCGGTTTATTAAAAATTCCAGATAACGGAGATGTATACCTACCAAGGTACGAGAGCCCCGTTACACGGCCACTTGTAAAGGAGTCCTGGTTACACGGCCACTTGTGCAGGAATCCTGGTTACACGGCCACTTGTGCAGGAATCCCGGTTACACGGCCACTTGTGCAGGAGTCCCGGTTACACGGCCACTTGTGCAGGAGTCCCGGTTACACGGCCACTTGTGCAGGAGTCCCGGTTACACGGCCACTTGTGCAGGAGTCCCGGTTACACGGCCACTTGTGCAGGAGTCCCGGTTACACGGCCACTTGTGCAGGAGTCCCGGTTACACGGCCACTTGTGCAGGAGTCCCGGTTACACGGCCACTTGTGCAGGAGTCCCGGTTACACGGCCACTTGTGCAGGAGTCCCGGTTACACGGCCACTTGTGCAGGAGTCCCGGTTACACGGCCACTTGTGCAGGAGTCCCGGTTACACGGCCACTTGTGCAGGAGTCCCGGTTACACGGCCACTTGTGCAGGAGTCCCGGTTACACGGCCACTTGTGCAGGAGTCCCGGTTACACGGCCACTTGTGCAGGAGTCCCGGTTACACGGCCACTTGTGCAGGAGTCCCGGTTACACGGCCACTTGTGCAGGAGTCCCGGTTACACGGCCACTTGTGCAGGAGTCCCGGTTACACGGCCACTTGTGCAGGAGTCCCGGTTACACGGCCACTTGTGCAGGAGTCCCGGTTACACGGCCACTTGTGCAGGAGTCCCGGTTACACGGCCACTTGTGCAGGAGTCCCGGTTACACGGCCACTTGTGCAGGAGTCCCGGTTACACGGCCACTTGTGCAGGAGTCCCGGTTACACGGCCACTTGTGCAGGAGTCCCGGTTACACGGCCACTTGTGCAGGAGTCCCGGTTACACGGCCACTTGTGCAGGAGTCCCGGTTACACGGCCACTTGTGCAGGAGTCCCGGTTACACGGCCACTTGTGCAGGAGTCCCGGTTACACGGCCACTTGTGCAGGAGTCCCCGGTTGCACGGCCACTTGTGCAGGAGTCCCCGGTTGCACGGCCACTTGTGCAGGAGTCCCCGGTTACACGGCCACTTGTGCAGGAGTCCCTGTTACACGGTCACAGGTGCAGGAACCCCGGTTACACGGCCACTAATATATAGTAAAACTTACCTGAACCTACTCCTGAATTTTGCTGGTTAATAGAGAATTCCGGATATTTAGGTGCCGTTTAAACGAGTTTCCTGTAGTCAGAAACCAAGTGAAGTCTTCAGGTGTAGAGGGTGGGGAATAATTGGACCAAGGTGCAGAGACGTAATTCAGTCCACACTTTAAGGTTGTTCTATCCTTATTTGTATATAATACTTTGACTTTGTATTATTGCTTATAGTTAAACAGCAAAATTGATGACAGTTTGGGAATCAGCAAAGTAGAGTTAGTTGGAGGCAGGCGTTTTTCTGCAATACAGGCTGAAGAACTGTGGGATGCAAAACTGCAGCGGTACCACTGGCAGGAGAGTGTAATTACAACGTGACAAGTTTACATAGGCAGCTTCCATTCTAAATATGGACAGAGGAATTGATAGTGGGAAAAAGTTTGACATGAAAGTGCAACAAGAATGTGACATCAGCTTTGTAGAAGGGATGGGGCACTAGCAGTTATAAGATGTTTAATATATCGATTGATGTAGTGCAATTTTTAGCTGCTGATTTTCCATAATTGTACAATGACCTAGTCGAGTGAAGTATGTGCAGTTTGTGATTTCTGTCACACGCCACTCATTTACCTGCATTCTCTTTCTCTGAATAACTTTTGTACGTTTCCAATTCTTCTGTTTTTAGGCGAGGAAGCTCTTCATGAATATCTCCGAACAAAAGCTGTGACTGTGGAGTATTAGATCCTCATTACAAGAATGTCTTCCCATCTTTCTCACCAGCTACATGTCATCCAGTATTCAGCACTAGGGTACAACTGAACCTTAGAGATTGAACACTAGGCTACAACTGAACCTTAGAGATTGAACACTAGGGTACAACTGAACCTTAGATTGCACACTAGGGTACAACTGAACCTTAGGTTGCACACTAGGGTACAACTGAACCTTAGATTGCACACTAGGGTACAACTGAACCTTAGATTGAACACTAGGCTACAACTGAACCTTAGATTGCACACTAGGGTACAACTGAACCTTAGATTGAACACTAGGCTACAACTGAACCTTAGAATGCACACTAGGGTACAACTGAACCTTAGATTGCACACTAGGGTACAACTGAACCTTAGATTGAACACTAGGCTACAACTGAACCTTAGATTGCATACTAGGCTACAACTGAACCTTAGATTGCACACTAGGGTACAACTGAACCTTCGATTGCACACTAGGGTACAACTGAACCTTAGATTGAACACTAGGCTACAACTGAACCTTAGATTGCACACTAGGCTACAACTGAACCTTAGATTGCACACTAGGCTACAACTGAACCTTAGATTGAACACTAGGCTACAACTGAACCTTAGATTGAACACTAGGGTAGATCTGAACCTTGCGAATTCATCACTAGGGTACAACTGCAACCTACCTGCCTCTTAGTGATGGCACCCCAAAGAGAAGCTAAAATCTTTACCTCCATGTGCCTCAATGTCTTCTCAAATGGACCTCAAATATCACTTTTTAGTCTTTAAAATCTTGGCCAAGTGTTTCTGCTTTGGGCACAATCGGTGATCCGAGCGCAAATTGCGTTCAAAATTTCTGAGGTTTTTTTTGCTCAAGTTTCCGCTCGAACTCATTTGCATATCACTGAACGTAACATCTTCCATGAACCAGCTCAATCGGGCAGCGTTTTGAAACTTTTTTTAAATTTTGCATTAAAAAATATTCCTTGATATATTTGAGTGGTAACCTGGTGCAGTTTTATTAATACAGCTGGAAATGGGTTTATCACAAGAAATATGCATTTTTAATCAGTGTCTAGTCCACCACCTGTGAGTAATCCAATTTTAAATCACTTAAAATGACTTTAAAAATCTATACAAATCATTTACTAGTTATATTGGTGTACAGTAGTCAGTTTCTTAGTAAATTAAAAAAAATATTTGAAAGCTTTTAAAAAGGTGCCTATTAGTGTCCTTGCACCGAATAAACCAGCTTCATTTTAAGAGTCTCCTTGAAGGGCCGCAAACAGACAGCAATTTGTGGAAACACGCCATGGTGATTCATTCGATTTGTGGGCGGGGCCGGCTTCCAGCGCGATGTTTTTTAAATCAGCACAAGAGATTGCGGAAACTCGATTTACACTGAGCATAATTTGCACTTGAAATTCCTCGATCTTTTGCACTGGTTTGGCCGATTTTGGGCGAAGCTAGCGGAAACGCCAGGCCCTTGTGTACTTCTGGCATCTTTTAATTATGCAAATGTAATCAACATTAGAAAAGATAATTCCTTAATGTTCAACAAAACCTGGTATGGATGAAATAGTTCTGAGACGTGGTGACATCAAATTCTAAGCATCTTATTGCATTAATAGTAACAGAACTACGTCTTCCTATGTTGCTTTATTTTGTCCAAATGTTGTTGTTGCCGCCAAGTTTTACTGTAGATTTATTTGTACATGATCACAATGAAGTGCCCTTAATTTGGATCTTTTTATAGTGAGTATAGAAGTCAACATCATAGCATTTGAACTATGCACATAAGCTTTAAGTCAGAATAATTTCAACATTTTGTAGTTCTGTAAATTCGAAGGCCTGTTCTCTGGGAATGATGTATGTCCACCTGTCTGTGAGTTGTATGTGTGAAGATTGTGCTCTGCAATATGTCTCCAATGTGATGTAAATACCGGTTAATCGCGTATTCTCGTGTGTTCCTACAGTATGTTATATACTGTTCAAACATTCTGCCCAAGATCACTTGGTTCATTTGTGCATGAACTAGATTTGCTTTTGCATGAATTCCTAAATCAGCAATATACTCGCTTTGCTAGTGACCATTTTACCTTCAGTCTGACTATCCATTGAAAAGGGATCTCAAAATGCTCTTTATCTTTTTCCTGTAGAAAAATTGCAGAATTTTAGTAATTGAGAAAACTAACAAGCGTTTGAAATTGAGATGGGGCACCGGGTTCTTGGATTTATAGTGTGACGGTGAATTGTTTTGGATTGGAAGCTTTAAGGTAAATTGGTATTGTCAACAAATACATGCAAAAGTGATGGGCAGGAAAAGACCAGCTGGTCCATCAAGCCTGCCCCCCACACCATGATGGCTGGAGCATCATGACCAGATACTTCCTCCCTCCCTCCCGCAGCCTTGTGATCTCCTGGAAGAGGCAAAAACAAGAATAAACCAAGGCCAATAAGGGAAAAAGTACTCTGGAGAATTCCTCTCCGACCCCCTCAGGTGATCCAGACTCGTCCAGGAGATCACACGGACCACGTGTTATCTATAACGACATGATGCAGTTTCTGCCCTCGGCAAGAACCGGTCCCGCTACCTCTTCAAGGCAGAGAGTCAGCACCCACCTCGCCAGCTGGCTGGACACTGTCGAGGCTCACCACTCTGGGAAAGAAGAACCGGCCAACCTCCAGCCTATTCCCACTCTCGCATCGTTTACAACTCTCTCGGAAGAATTTATTCATCATGTATGTAAAAATTCACAGTCCTAGTCTGAATATGCATCATGTGATTTTATTCAGTAAAAGTAAAGCTTTGCTGTGTATTCCAGCTGATGTCAAACCAGTTTCCTGTGAAGTTTCTGCCGCTTTTAATGCTGGGTGTTTGGCTGTTCTACCACACGATTGGCTAAAATGTACTTTGAGTAGGCCCACGAGTTTTAAGAGGTGAGTCTGGGAGTGCCCCTCTCACATGGGCAGAATGTGCTTTTCCTCCCATTCATTTGAAAGCTGAATTATACTTAAATTCTTTGCATGAATTTTTCCCCTTCCAAACATAATGAAGTTTGTGATCTTTTCAGTTTAAAGTGAAGTGTGAAGCATCGACTCTCTCCAGGAGGCTCAGTGATCGGAGGAAATAAAGAGTTAAATTGCGGCTTTATAGTTTAACAGTATTCTCACTGCATGTGCGAGATGGGTTATCGTTTGGAAAGCCCAGTTCACTCGTCTCGGGGCTGTGTAGAGATAGCTGCACGGTGCCTCTCTATATTGGTTTAGGCGGGTGGGTAGAGGAGACGCTGGAAGGACTGATACAGAAAGGTGCTCGGCTCCTCCAGGTTGATGTACTTTGGGTACAATGCAAGGCCCAGAGGATGATGCAGCTCCTGTGGATTAACATCAACACAGACTACTCGGGACAACCAGCCTGTTTACCTTGTGTGGGGGCGGGGGGGAGGAGAGAGAGAGTCATAATGGCACAGAAGGAGGCCATTGGCCCATCGAGTCCGTGCCAGCTCTGTGGAGCAATCCAGTCAGTCCCACTCCCCCGCTCTATCCCTGTAGCCCTGCAAGTTTATTTTCCTCAAGTGCCTATCCAGTCTCCCCTTGAAAACGTCGTGTCTCCGCTTCCACCACTTCCGTCGGCAGCGAGTTCCAGGTCCTCACCACTTGCTGCGTAAAAAAAATTTTCCTCACATCCCCCCCCCTGTATCTCTTGCCCAGAACCTTAAATCTGTGTCCCCCAGTCCTTGTACCATCAACTCGTGGGAACAGCCTTTCCCCGTCTAGCCGATCCAAACCCATCATAATCTTGTACACCTCTATCAAATCACCCCTCAACCTCCTTTGCTCTAATGAAAACAAATCCAACTTCTCCAACCTGTCCTTGTAGCTAAGATCCCCCATCCCCAGAACCGTTCTCGTAAATCTCTGCATCAGTTATGTGGATAATTGGAGCACATTCTGGGGAAGGTGGGACCTGTACAAACAGGACGGTTTGCACCTGAACCAGAGGGGCACCAATATCCTGGGAGGGAAATTTGCTACGGCTCTTCGGGGGGGTTTAAACTAATTTGTCAGGAGGATGGGAAAAAGGGCTGTAGTCCAGGAGCCAGTGGTGAGTGTAGGGAGGTACTGAGGAGGGTATCAAGGTCGCAGGAATGTACCGGCAGACAGGAAGATGGCTTGAAGTGTGTCTACTTCAATGCAAGGAGCATCCGGAATAAGGTAGGAGAACTTGGAGCGTGGATTGGTACTTGGGACTACGATGTGGTGGCCATTACGGAGACATGGTTAGAACAGGGACAGGAATGGTTGTTGGAAGTTCCGGGGTATAGATGTTTCAGTAAGAGTAGGGAAGTTGGTAAGAAAGGTGGAGGAGTAGCATTGTTAATCATGGATAGTTTAACAGCGGCAGAAAGGCAGTTCGAGGGGGATCTGCCGTCTGAGGTAATATGGGCTGAAGTTAGAAATAGGAAAGGAGCGGTCACGTTGTTGGGAGTTTTCTACAGGCCCCCAAATAGTAATAGAGATGTGGAGGAAGAAATTGCAAAGCAGATTATGAATAGGTGTGGAGGTCACAGAGTAGTTGTCATGGGTGACTTCAACTTTCCAAATATTGATTGGAACCTTTATAGGTCAAACAGTTCGGATGGGATAGTTTTTGCACAGTGTGTGCAGGAGGGTTTCCTGACACAATATGTGGATAGGCCGACAAGAGCTGGGGCCACGTTGGATTTGGTACTGGGTAATGAACCGGGCCAAGTGTTTGATTTGTATGTGGGAGAGCACTTTGGAGATAGGGACCACAATTCGGTAACTTTCACTATTGCAATGGAGAGGGATAGGGCCATACGGCAGGGCAGGGTTTATAATTGGGGGAGGGGTAATTATGATGCGATTAGGCAAGAATTAGGGAGTATAAGATGGGAACAGAAACTATCAGGGAAAGGCACAAACGAAAAGTGGAGCTTTTTCATGGAGCAATTACTGCGTGTGCTTGATAGGTATGTCCCTGTCAGGCAGGGAGGAAATGGCCGAGTGAGAGAACCATGGTTCACAAAAGAGGTTGAATGTCAGTCAAGAGGAAAAAGGAAGCGTATGTAAGGATGAGAAAACAAGGTTCAGTTGGGTCGATTGAGGGGTACAAGGTAGCAAGGAATGAGCTAAAAAAAGAGCTTAGGAGAGCTAGGAGGGGGCATGAGAAGTCCTTGGCGGGTCGGATCAAGGAAAACCCCAAGGCTTTTTACTCTTATGTGAGAAATAAAAGAATGACCAGGGTGAGGGTAGGGCCGGTCAAGGACAGTAGTGGGAACTTGTGCATGAAGTCAGAAGAGATAGGAGAGGTGATGAATGAATACTTTTCGTCAGTGTTCACCGAGGAGAGGGGCCATGTTCTTGAGGATGAGAGTGTGATAAAGGTGGATAGGCTGGAGGTGGTAGATGTTCTGAGGGAAGATGTTTTAGCAATTTTGAAGAACCTGAGGGTCGATAAGTCCCCTGGGCCAGATGGGATATATCCTAGGATTCTTTGGGAGGCAAGGGAGGAGATTGCAGAGCCTCTGGCTTTGATCTTTGGGTCCTCACTGTCCACGGGAATGGTGCCAGAGGACTGGAGAGTGGCGAATGTTGTTCCTCTCTTCAAGAAAGGAAATAGGAATGACCCTGGTAATTATAGGCCGGTTAGTCTTACTTCGGTGGTTGGTAAGATAATGGAAAAGGTCCTGAGGGATAGGATTTATGACCATTTGGAAAGGGGCAACTTAATCAGGGATAGTCAACACGGATTCGTGAAGGGTAAGTCTTGCCTAACAAATTTGATTGAATTCTTTGAGGAGGTAACTAAGTGTGTAGATGAAGGTAGAGCAGTTGATGTCGTATACATGGATTTTAGTAAGGCGTTTGATAAGGTTCCCCATGGTCGGCTCATGAAGAAAGTAAGGAGTTGTGGGATAGAGGGAAATTTGGCCGATTGGATAAGTAACTGGCTATCTCATAGAAGGCAGAGGGTGGTGGTGGATGGAACATTTTCGGACTGGAGACCAGTTACCAGCGGTGTGCCACAGGGGTCGGTGCTGGGTCCTCTGCTGTTTGTGATTTTTATCAATGACTTGGAGGAGGGGACTGAAGGGTGGATCAGCAGTAAATTTGCTGATGACACCAAGATTGGTGGAGCAGTGGATGAGGTGGAGGGCTGTTGTAGGCTGCAAAGAGACATTGATAGGATGCAGAGCTGGGCCGAAAAATGGCAGATGGAATTTAACCCTGATAAGTGCGAGGTGATTCATTTTGGTAGGGCAAATTTGAATAAGGATTACAGGGTCAACGGCAGGGTTCTGAGGAACGTGGAGGAGCAGAGGGATCTGGGGGTTCATATCCACAGATCTCTGAAGGTTGCCACTCAAGTGGATAGAGCAGTAAAGAAGGCCTATGGTGTGTTGGCGTTTATTAACAGAGGTTTTGAGTTTAAGAACCGTGAGGTTATGCTGCAACTGAACAGGACCTTGGTGAGACCACATTTGGAATATTGTGTGCAGTTCTGGTCACCTCACTATAGGAAGGACGTGGAAGCATTGGAAAGAGTGCAAAGGAGATTTACCAGGATGCTGCCTGGTTTGGGGGGGAGGTCTTATGAGGAAAGATTGAGGGAGTTGGGGCTTTTCTCTTTAGAGCGGAGGAGGATGAGAGGCGACTTAATAGAGGTTTATAAGATGATGAGGGGGATAGATAGAGTGGATGTTCAGAGACTATTTCCTCGGGTGGAGGTAGCTGTTACAAGGGGGCATAACTATAAGGTGCATGGGGGGAGACATAGAAGGGATGTCCGAGGTAGATTCTTTACTCAGAGAGTGGTTGGGGTGTGGAATGGACTGCCTGCTGTGATAGTGGAGTCGGACACTTTAGGAACTTTCAAGCGGTTATTGGATAAGCACATGGAGCACACCAGAGTGATAGGGAGTGTGATAGATTGATCTTGGTCTCGGACAATGCTCGGCACAACATCGAGGGCCGAAGGGCCTGTACTGTGCTGTACTGTTCTATGTTCTATCCTCTCAAGGGCCTTCACATCCTTCCTTAAAGTGTGGTGACCAGAACTGGATGCAATACTCCAGTTGTGGCCTAAAGATTCAGCATAACTTCTCCATTCAATACCTCTATTTATGAAACCCATATGCTTTGCTAACCACTCTCTCAATATGTCCTGCCACCTTCAAGTCCAGGGACTTGAGCACATAAAGCTAGGCTGACACTCGAGTGCAGTGCTGCACTGTCGGAGGTGCCGTCTTTCGGATGAGATGTTAAACCAAGTGTAATGGATAGGCTAGCAAATTGGCTGCCGCATTTCCCACATTACAACAGTGACTCCACTTCAAAAGTACTTCATTGACTGTAAAGCGCTTTGAGACGTCCGGTGGTCGTGAAGGGTGCTATATAAATGCAAACCTTTCTTTCAGGGGCCAATGCACATTAACTCCCTCTGTCCCTGCACTCTTTAAAAGTGTGCCATTAAGTGTATATTGCCTCTCCCTGTTCCTTCTGCCAAAATGCATCGCCTCACACTTCTATATTAAATTCCATCTGCCACTTGTCTGCCCATTCTGCTAGCTTTTCTATGTCCTGTTGCAGTCGATTGGTGGTATCACTGTTTGCCACACCCCCAAGTTTGGTATCATCGGCACATTTAGAAATTCTACTTTGTATTCCAATATCCAGGTCATTTATATATATCCAAAAAAGCAGTGGCCCCAGCACTGACCCTTAGGGAACACCACTACCATCCTCCAGTCTGAAAAACAGCCATTTACCACAACTTGCTGTTTTCTGTCCTTAAGCCAATTCCTTATCCAAGCTGCCACTGACCCACCTATTCCATGAGCCTCAATTTTGTTATCCAGCCTTCTATGTGATACTTTGTCAAATGCCTTCCTAAAATCCATGTAGACAACATCCATTGCATTCCCTTCATCAATCATCCCATTACTTCATTGAATTTAAATAAAGGAAACTATGATGGTATGAGGTGCAAATTGGCTAGGATGGATTAGGGAGCGTTACTTAAAGGGTTGACGGTGGATAGGCAATGGCAAACATTTAAAGATCGCATGGATGAACTACAGAATTTGTTCGTCCCTGTTTGGCATAAAAATAAAACAAAAAAGGTGACTCAACCGTGGCTAATAAGGGAAATTAGGGATAGCATAAGATCCAAGGAGAGGACATAAATTGGCCAGAAAAAGCAGCAAACCTGAGGATTGGGAGCAGTTTAGGATTCAGCAAAGGAGGACAAAGGGATTAATTAAGAGGGGGAAAATAGAATATGAGAGTAAGCTTGCAGGGAACATAAAAACTGACTGTAAAAGCTTCTATTACCTCTAATAATCTCTGGATTATTACCTGAGCCACGAGCGAATTTGGCTAGGACAAATAAAATTAGAGTGTTAAATGAGTGGCTCAAAGACTGGTGTGGGAGAAATGGGTTTTGCTTCCTGGGACACTGGCACCAGTACTGGGGCAGGAGGGAGCTGTTCCGTTGGGATGGGCTTCACTTGGCCAGTGCTGGGACTAGAGTCCTGGCGGATCATATAACTAGGGCTGTAGAGAGGGCTTTAAACTAACTAGTGGGGGGGAGGTTCCAAGAGAGCAAATAATAAAAATGACAACAGAGAAGGTCATAGACTTAGGTAGCAGTGGGGAAATTAAAAACCAGCGTGTGTCAGGAAGGGGCAGAAGGTATGGAGTAAAAGGTAAAGTAATAAAAAGGGCAAAAGCAGGAACTAAGTGTCACAAAACATATTTGAAAGTTCTCTATCTGAATGCACGTAGCATTCGTAACAAAATAGACGAGTTAATGGCACAAATAACTACATATGGGTATGATCTTGTGGCCATTACAGAAACATGGCTGCAGGGTGACAATGCCTGGGAATTAAACATACCAGGTTATTTAACGATCAGGAAGGAAGGGGAGGTGGGGTGGCTATGTTAATAAAGGAAGGAATCACTGTAATACAAAGAAATGATATTGGGTCAAAAGATCAGGATAATGAAACAGTTTGGGTGGAGATAAGGAATAATAAGGGGAAAAAAACACTAGTGGGCGTAGTCTATAGGCCTCCGAATAGTTGCAACTCTGTTGGACGGAGTATCAATTAGGAAATAGTTGAGGCTTGTAATAAGGGAACATCTATAATTATGGGGGATTTTAACTATCATATTAATTGGACAAATCAAATTGGGCACGGCTGCCTTGAGGATGAGTTCATTGAGTATTAGGGATGGGTTTCTTGAGCAGTATGTAACTGAACCGACCAGGGGGCAAGCAACCTTAGATCTGGTCCTGTGTAACAAGACAGGATTAATTAAAAATGTCCTAGTAAAGGATCCCCTTGGAATGAGTGACCATAACATGGTTGAATTCCATATTCAATTAGAGGGTGAGAAGGTTGGATCTCAAACAAGCGTGCTAAGCTTGAATAAAGGAGACTATGAAGGTATGCGAGCGGAATTGAGTAGAGTGGATTGGGAAAATAGATTAAAGGGTAAGACGATACATGATCAGTGGTGTACATTTAAGGAGTTATTTTACAACTTCCAAAAAATATATATTCCACTGAGAAGAAAAGGGTATAAAAGAAAAGACAGTCATCCATGGCTAAGTAAAGAAATTAAGGATAGTATTCGACTAAAAACAAAGGCTTATAAGGTAGCCAAATCTAGTGGGAGGATAGAGGATTGGGAAAACTTTAAAAGACAGCAAAAAATAACAAAAAGATTGATTAAGAAAGGGAAGATAGATTATGAAAGTAAATTTGCAAAAAATATAAAAACAGATAGTAAGAGTTTTTATAGTTATATAAAAAGAAAAAGGGTGGCTGAAGTAAATGTTGGTCCCTTAGAGGATGAGACCGGGAAATTAATGGTGGGAAATATGGAGATGGCAAATACACTGAATGAATATTTTGTATCAGTCTTTACAGTAGAGGACACTAAGAATATCCCAATACTGGACAAACAGGGGGCTATAGAGGGAGAGGAGCTAAACACGATCAAAATCACTAAGGAAGTGGTACTCGGTAAAATGATGGGACTCAAGGCGGATAAATCACCTGGACCTGATGGCTTACATCCTAGGGTCTTGAGGGAAGTGGCGGTAGGGATTGTGGATGCATTGGTAATAATTTTCCAAAACTCCCTGGACTCCGCAAAGATCCTGGCAGACTGGAAAACTGCTAATGTAACACCCTTATTTAAAAAGGGCAGTAGACAGAAGGCTGGAAACTATAGACCGGTTAGCCTAACATCTGTGGTAGTTAAATTTTGGAGTCCATTATTAAGGAGACAGTAACGGGACATTTGGATAATCATAATTTAATAGGACAAAGTCAGCATGGTTTTATGAAGGGGAAGTCATGTTTGACAAATTTGCTGGAGTTCTTTGAGGAAGTAACACACAGGGTGGATAAAGGGGAACCAGTGGATGTGGTGTATTTAGACTTCCAAAAGGCATTTGACAAGGTGCCACACAAAAGATTATTGCTTAAGATAAAAAATCACGGGATTGGGGGTAATATTCTGGCATGGATAGAGGATTGGCTATCTAACAGAAGGCAGAGAGTTGGGATAAATGGTTCATTCTCAGACTGGCAATCAGTAACTAGTGGTGTTCCGCAGGGGTCAGTGCTGGGTTCCCAACTCTTTACAATCTATATTAATGATTTGGAGAAGGGGACCGAGTGTAACATATCAAAGTTTGCAGATGATACTAAGATGGGAGGGAAAGTAGTGAGTGAGGAGGACATAAAAAATCTGCAAGGGGACATAGACAGGCTAAGTAAGTGGGCAGAGATTTGGCAGATGGAATACAATACTGGAAAGTGTGAGGTTATGCACTTTGGCAGGAAAAATAGTAGAGCAAGTTATCTAAATGGCAAGAAACTGGAAAGTACTGAAGTACAAAGGGATCTGGGGGTCCTGGTGCACAAAACTCAAAAGGTTAGTATGCAGGTGCAGCAAGTGATTAAGAAGGCCAATGGAATGTTGGCTTTCATTGCTAAGGGGATAGAATATAAAAATAGGGAGGTATTGCTTCAGTTGTACAAGGTATTGGTGAGACCGCACCTGGAATACTGCATACAGTTTTGGTGTCCGTACTTAAGAAAAGACATACTTGCTCTCAAGTCAGTACAAAGAAGGTTCACTCGGTTAATCCCGGGGATGAGGGGATGGACATATGAGGAGAGGTTGGGTAGATTGGGACTCTACTCATTGGAGTTCAGAAGAATGAGAGGCGATCTTATTGAAACATATAAGATTGTGAAGGGGTTGGATCGGGTGGATGCGGGGAGGATGTTCCCGATGATGGGTGAAACTAGAACTAGGGGGCATAGTCTTAGAATAAGGGGCTGCTCTTTCAAAACTGAGATGAGAAGGAACTACTTCACTCAGAGGGTGGTAGGTCCATGGAATATGCTGCCCCAAAAAGCTGTAGAAGCTACATCATTACATAAATTTAAAACAGAAATAGACAGTTTCCTAGAAGTAAAGGGAATTAAGGGTTACGGGGAGCAGGCAGGAATTTGGCCATGAGTCTAGGTTCGGATCGGTCATGGCCCTGTGGGTAGCGTAGCGGGCCCAGGGGCCGTGTAGCCTGATCCTGCTCCTATTTCGTGTCCAATTCTGTTAGGTTCAGGAGATGGTTCTGTGATAGTAGATTGGCGGTTTGGATCAGATCAGCCATGATCTTATTGAATGGCGGAGCAGGCTCGAGGGGCCAATTGGCCTACTCCTGCTCCTATTTCTTATGTTATGTTCTATAGATATGTGAAGAGAAAAAGATTGGTGAAGTCAAGCGTAGGTCCCTTGCAGTCAGAATCAGGGGAATTTATAATGGGGAACAAAGAAATGGCAGACCAATTAAATACACACTTTGTTTCTGTCTTCACAAAGGAGGACACAAATAACCTCCCAGAGATGTCAGGGAACATAGGGTCTAATGAGAGGGAAGAACTGAATGAAATCAGTATTTGTAGGGAAATGGTGTTAGGGAAATTGACGGGATTGAAGGCCGATAAATCCCCAGGGCCTGATAATCTACATCCTAGGGTACTTAAGGAAGTGGCCCTAGAAATAGTAGATGCATTGCTGGTCATCTTCCAAAATTCTATAGACTCTGGAATAGTACCCATGGATTGGAGGGTAGCTAATGTAACCCCACTATTTAAAAAAGGTGGGAGAGAGAAAACGGGGAATTATAGCCTGACATCGGTAGTGGGGAAAATGCTAGAGTCCATTATAAAAGATGTAATAGCAGAGCACTTGAAAAACAGTGACAGGATTGGACAAAGTCAACATGGATTTACAATAGGTAAATCATGCTTGACTAATCTACTGGTATTTTTTGAGGATGTGACTGGTAGAATAGATAAGGGAGAACCAGTGGATGTGGTGTATTTGGACTTTCAGAAGGCTTTCGATAAGGTCCCGCATAAGAGATTAGCGTGCAAAGTTAAAGCACAAGGGATTGGGGGTAAGGTACTGACTTGGATGGAGAACTGGTTGACAGACAGGAAGCAAAGAGTTGGAATAAACTGGTCTTTTTCCGAGTGGCAGGCAGTGACTAGTGGGGTACCGCAGGGATCGGTGCTAGGACCCGTTATTCACAATATATATTAATGATCTAGACGAGGGAACTAGATGTAATATCTCTAAGTTTGCAGACGACACAAAGCTGGGTGGGTGTGTGTGTTGTGAGGATGCAGAGAAACTCCAGTATGATTTGGACAAGTTGGGCGATTGGGCAGATGCAGTATAATGTGGATAAATGCGAGGTTATCCACTTTGGTGGCAAAAACAGCAAGGCAGATTATTATCTGAACTGCAATAGATTGGGAAAAGGGGAAGTGCAACGAGACCTGGGAGTCCTTGTGCACCAGTCATTGAAGGTAAGCATGCAGGTGCAGCAGGCGGTTAAGAAGGCAAATGGTATGTTGGCCTTCATAGCGAGAGGATTCGAGTACAGGAGCAAGGATGTCTTGCTGCAGTTGTGCAGGGCCTTGGTGAGACCACACCTTGAGTATTGTGTGCAGTTTTGGTCGCCTTATCTGAGGAAGGATGTTCTTGCCATGGAGGGAGTGCAGCGAAGATTCACCAGACTGATACCTGGGATGGCAGGAATGATGTATGAAGAGAGATTGGGATGATTGGGCTTGTATTCGCTAGAGTTTAGAAGAATGAGGGGATCTCATTGAAACTTATAAAATTCTAACAGGACTAGACAGACTAGATGCAGGAAGGATGTTCCTGATGGCAGGGGAGTCCAGAACCAGGGGTCAGTCTAAGGATAAGGGGTAAGCCATTTAGGACTGAGATGAGGAGGAATTTCTTCACCCAGAGAGTGGTGAACTTGTGGAATTCTCTACCACAGAAGGCAGTTGAGGCCAATTCATTAAATATATTCAAGAAGGAGATAGATATATTTCTTAAGGCTCAAGGGATATGGGGAGAAAGCAGGGACAGGGTACTGAATTTGGATGATCAGCCATGATCTCATTGAATGGCGGAGCAGGCTCGAGGGGCCGAATGGCCTACTCCTGCTCCTGTCTTCTATGTATGTTTCATCAAAAATGCAATTAGATTAGTCAAACACGATCTGCCTTTTACAAATCCGTGTTGGCTCTCCTTAAATAGCTTGAACCTCTCCAAATGTGCGTTAATTTTTTCCTTGATTATTGTTTCTAAAACTTTACCCACCACTGATGTTAAACTGACCGGCCTGTAGTTACTAGGATTGTCCTTACACCCTTTCTTGAACAATGGTGTTACATTTGCCACTTTCCAATCCTCAGGCACCTCCCGCTATCTCCTCCTCCAATACCCTTAGCAACCTGGGATGCAAGCCATCTGGACCAGGCAACTTATCCACTCTAAGCATACCCAACCTTTCTAGTACATCCTGTCTTATCAATTTTCACCCCTTCCATTACTTCAACCTTTTCCACTGCTACTGATATTTTGTCAGCATCCACCTCCTTAGTAAACACCAATACAAAGTACTCATTGAGTATTCTAGCCTTGCCCTGTGCCTCTAAGCATATAACACCACCTTTGTCTCTAATAGGCCCCACCCCATCGCTTACTGTTTACATGCCAGTAGAAGATTTTTGGGTTCCCTTTTATGTTGACCGCCATTCTACTCTCATTCGCATCTTCACTTCCCCTCTCAACTGGTTGTATTTGGTCTGGTTCTCCCTTGAAGAATTCACCTGAGATGCATCATACGCCCTTTTTTTGTTTCATCATCTCTATCTCTCTCGTCATCCAAGGAGCCCTTGCTTTGGTTCCCTTACCCTTCCCTCTTGTTGGAATGTACCTAGCCTGTACTTGGAACATCTCCTCCTTAAAGATCACCCATTGTTCTGTTAAAGTTTTTCCTGCCAGTCTTTGGTTCAGAAGGGAATCTGTGCTGGGATCACTGTTTGCCATATATATATAAATCATTTGGACTCAGGAACTGGAGGTATGGTGTAGAAATTTGCATACAATATTAAATATAGCTAATGTGGAAACTGCACCAAAGTACAGGAAGCAGAGCGGGATAAATAGCAAATTAAATTGTATTTGTGAGTGTGAAGAGGTTCGGTTTTATAGACGTAATGAGGTCAATCTGGGGTAGGATTGCCCACGTTGGAACCCCACTATAAAGGGCAACACGGTGGCATAGTGGTTAGCACTGGTGCTTCACAGCGCCAGGGACCCGGGTTCGAATCTGACCTCGGGTGACTGTCTGTGTGGAGTTTGCACATTCTCCCCGTGTCTGCGTGGGTTTCCTCCGGGTGCTCCGGTTTCCTCCCACAGTCCAAAAATGTGCGGGTTAGGTTGATTTGGCTATGATAAATTGACCCTTAGTGTTAGGGGGGGATTAAATATGTGGGGTTATGGGGATAGGATGGGATATGTTAGGGGGAATTAAATACGTGGGGTTACGGGGATAGGGTGGGATAGGTGCAGGCTCGATGTGGGGATTCTGTGTGAGAAAGCAGGGACAGGGTACTGGATTTGGATGATCAGCCATGATCGTATTGAATGGTGGAGCAGGCTCGACGGCCCGAATGGCCTACTCCTGCTCCTAGTTTCTATGTTTCTATGTTTTAAGGTTGAGGTGCGTACACAGCAATAATGCTGCACAATCCCAAGTGACAAGTGGAGCAAATGCTCTGACTGGCCTTCGATTCCACACTGGGCAGTAGGTGGTTTGCAATAATTACAGGACACAGGAATGTTTCACATACAAACGCCACTTTTTTTTTAGAATTTAACAGAAATTTATGTCCACAACCTGTAGGAATTGAATGAAATTATCCACCAGCTCGTAACATAATAGGATGCCTCAGACTGCTTAGCACGGTGAGCTAGCAGATATCATAGTGTCTGATTAATTTGCTGGAATAATTCCCTCCAGCAGTCCGTGACCTATAACATGTGCTGTTGGTTACCACTTTAATGTCACTTTTTTCCCCAAAGTTCCAACTCTTTTCACTGATTCAATTTTCATCTAATAAGGACACTTTTTGTCGATCTGTTCACAGCACTTTCTAACACCAGCCAGAAGCAGCCTCCAGCCTCCCTTAAATGGGTAGCAATGACTGAAGCTGCTCTGATTGGCTGTTGTAAGTGCACAGGCTGATAGAAGACATAAAAATAACAGATGTGCATGAGCTGCTGTTTTGCCTGACAGCCACTCATTAATTTTATTCCTTTTGCAAGATGATTGGTTAGAAACCAGTACTTTCCACTCCAGGGCTGAGGCTGCTGGTTATTGGTCAGTTTGCTGCATTGTCCACTCCGGGATGTTGCGTGATCGCTGCTGGTCAAACCGAGGACTGATAATCCAATTCTATTCTCACATCGTTCAGCTGATTCCGCCCCCATGTGCTCCCATCCCCTTTATACAGCAGGAAATAAATGTCCATAATCAGCCTTTCAGGCAGTTACTCAGTGCCATCACTCGGCAGAACTTCAATTTTACTTTTCCCTTGTCCCTGGGTTCTGGGTAGTTTGAGATTTGCTTCCGTCACTTCCCCAAATGATTCACTGTCGGACTGAGAACTTTCATCTTCATCTTCCGCTACATCTTCATCAGAACCGCTCATTTCAAACAGAGACACGTTCTGAAACAGTACAATGGGTACAGGAAAGGTCAGAGAAATTATAGCACAACAACTTGTGAGTGAATAGATCTCAGAGGCGCGGGGATGGAGGGGGTTAGGTGGGGGAGGGGGGATGGAGCGGGTTAGGTGGGGGATGGAGAGGGTTAGGTGGGGGAGGGGGGGATGGAGGGGGTTAGGTGGGGAGGGGGGATGGAGCGGGTTAGGTGGGGAGGGGGGATGGAGCGGGTTAGGTGGGGGAGGGGGGATGGAGGGG
>JASTWF010000094.1:979445-1059113 GCA_030390025.1 Squalus acanthias
GACACTGTGTAATTACCCCCCGGAACACTGTGTAATTACCCCCACCCCCCCCGGGACACAGTGTGTAATTACCCCCCCCCCGGGACACAGTGTGTAATTACCCCCCGGGACACAATGTGTAATTACCCCCGGGACACTGAAATTACCCCAACTCCTTTCCTCCACCCCAATCTCACTCCCCTTCCTCTCAGCTCCCCTCACTCCTCTCCCACCACACCATCCTGTCCCCCCACTCCTGTCTCGCTTCCACCTCCCCTCCACCAACCCCACTGCCCTCTACTCCCCTCTGCACCTGCCTTCCCCCTGCTCCCCTCTTTCCATTCACTCACCCCCCCACCCTGCCCCACGCCCCCTCACCCTACCCTCTCCGTCAGTGACACTTGAGGCTCAGTGGGTAGCACTCTCGCCTCTGAGTCAGAAGGTTGTGGGTTCAAGTCCCACTCCAGGCTGACTCTCCAGTGCAGTGCTGAGGGAGTGCTGCACTGTCGGAGGTGCCGTCTTTCGGATGAGATGTTAAACCGAGGCCCCGTCTGCTCTCAGGTGGATGTAAAACATCCTACAGCATTATTCAAATTGGAGCAGGGGAGTTATCCCTGGTGTCATGGCTAATATTTATCCCTCAATCAACATAACAAAAAACAGATTATCTGGTCATTTTCACATTGCTGTTTGTGGGAGCTTGCTGTGCGCAAATTGGCAAGACTTTCTTCTTTCCTCTCACCCTGGCCAGTTAGTTTGAACACATGAACAAGAGTCACTTTTGGATCATCAAAACATTGGCAATTATTAAAACTGAAACTGTGCATCATTCCTTCAGTTTTATTACTGTTAAAATACAAGTGATGTGCCATCATTAGACAAACAAATTGTTTATTACACTTCTGCTTAAAGACAACAGTTAATTTCACTTCTCATCACAATGTCCAGTTACCAACAGTCCAAGCGCCCAGTTCCAGTCTATGTACAAATCATGGATCTGGTCAGAAGTTAATGGCTTTGCCAAATGATGCTGCTATGTTTGCCTCTCTGAAAGCTTCCGAGACCGTCTGTAAGAGAAAAGAAAGACAGTGAGCCAGACTACACCAGGCTTGGCAAAGGTCTGCACTTCGAATAACCTTTCTACACTGTTTAATTTCAGAACTGACATCAGTACACCATGTTATCCCTTCCCCGACTAAACACAAACTAGAAAATAAAGGAAAGACCAGGATAAACAATATCGTGGAAATAATGCAGAAAACAGAACTTTTTCTTTTAAAATTCATTCATGGGATGTGGGCGTCGCTGGCAAAGCCAGCATTTATTGCCCATCCCTACTAGCCCTTGAGAAGGTGATGGTGAACCGCTGCAGTCCGAGTGCTGAAGGTCCTCCCACAGCAAGTAGTTAGTTAGGTAGGTAGTTGCAGGATTTTGACCCAGCGACGATGAAGGAACGGCAATATATTTCCAAGTCAGGATGGTGTGTGACTTGGGAGTGGAACTTGGAGGTGATTACAAATTAAATTAAATGAATCAAGGTCATATAGGGATGGCAGTGCAGGCGATGTGCTGTAACTGCAGCACGTGGGAGTTTGTGGAGAGCATTGTGATCCTGGACAACCACAGTTGCAGTAAGTGCCTGCATCTTGAGGTACTCCAGCTCAGAGTTTTTGAGCTGGAGTCCGAGGTTCAGACATTGCAGGGCATCAGGGAGGGGGAGAGTTACCTGGACACTTTGATCCAGGAGGCAGTCACACCCCTTAGGTTAGGTAGTGGTACAGGCCTGGTTAGTGGTCAGGGACAGGAGGGTGTGACTGGAACTCAGGCAGGTAAGGGGACCCCAGGTGCAGTGCTGGAGGAGCCTCAGCCTTTGCCCTTGTTCAACATTTATGAGGTTCTTGCTGCCTGTGTGGATGAGGGAAAAGCCTGCAGGATGGATGAGCAAGCTGACCATGGCACCATGGTGCAGGAGGCCATTCAAGTGGGGGAGTGGGGAAATGTAGTTGTGATAGGGGACAGTATAGTGAGGGGGATAGATACTGTTCTCTGCAGCCACGACCGAGAGTTCTGAAAGGTTGTGTTGCCAGGGTTAAGGACATCTCCTCGCAGCTGAAGAACTTGGAGTGGGAGGGGGAGGATCCAGTTGTCGTGGTCCACGTAGGAACCAACGACATAGGTAGAACTAGGAATGAGGTTCTGCTGAGGGAGTTTGAGGAGCTAGGATCCAAATTAAAAAGCAGAACCTCAAAATGTAATAATCTCTGGATTGTTACCTGAGCCACAAACAAATTGGCATAGGGACAAACAGATTAGAGGTTTAAATGCGTGGCTCAAAGTGTGGTGTGGGAGGAAGGAGTTTCTGTTCATGGGGCACTGGCACCAGTACTAGGGAAAGAGAGCTGTTCCGTTGAGATGGGCTCCACTTAAACCGGGCTGGGACCAGTGTCCTGGCGAACCGAATATCTAGGGCAGTAGGCAGGGCTTTAAACTAATGAAGGGGGGGCAGGAGGATTCAGGAAAGAGTAAATTTAAAAGCAGCAAGAGAAATGTCAAGGCTCTAGAGCAGAGTAGAGTTTTGGGTAAAAATAAGCAGAGCAGGTCAGGAAGGGACAGAGAGTAACAAAGGTAATAAGGCATCAGTGACTAAGGTAACATCAGGGATAAACAGAAATAAGTCAAAGCTAAGCACTATATTTGAATGCGTGAAGCATTCACAACAAAATAGATGAATTAATAGCGCAGATAGAAATGAACAGATTTGATCTAATAGCCATAACGGAGACGTGGTTGCAAAGTGACCACGGTTGGGAGCTAAATATTCCAGGATACATAACTTTTAGAAGGGATAGACAAAATGGAAAAGGTGGAGGGGTGGCCCTGATAATAAAGGATGGGATAAAGACAGTAGAGAGAAAGGATCTTGGCTCCGAAAATCAAGAAGTAGAATCAGTTTGGGTGGAGCTAAGAAACAGCAAGGGGCAGAAAACATTGGTGGGAGTTGTTTATAGGCCCCCAAACAGTAGTTGTAATGTAGGGCAGAGTATAAATCAGGAAATTAGAGGCGCATGTAACAATGGGTAATACAGTAATCATGGGGGACTTTAATCTACATATAGACTGGGCAAACCAAATTTGCAGTAATAGTGTGGAGGACGAATTCATGGAATGTATGCAAGATCGTTTTCTAGATCAGTATGTTGAGGAACCAACTAGGGAACAGGCTATTTTAGATCTAGTATTGTGCAATGAGAAAGGGTTAATTAATTAATAACCTTGTAGTAAAGGGGCCTTTAGGGAAGAGTGACCATAATATGATAGAATTTTATATTGAGTTTGAAAGCGACTTAGTTAAATCCGAAACTAGGGTCTTAAATCTAAACAAAGCAAACTAAGTAGGTATGAGGGGCGAGTTGGCCAAGGTAGATTGGGAAACTACATTAAAAGGTATGACAGTGGACGAGCAATGGCTTGCATTTAAAGAATTAATACATAATTTACAAGAAATATACATTTCTTTAAGGCACAAAAACCCCACAGGAAAAGTGGTCCAACCGTGGCTAACAAGAGAAGTTAAAGATAGTATTAGATCAAAGGAAGAGGCTTATAATGTTGCCAAAAAGAGTAGTAAGCCTGAGGATTGGGAGGATTTCAGAATTCAGCAAAGGAGGACCAAGAAATTGATAAAGAAAGGGAAAATTGAATAGGAGAGTAAACTAGCGAGAGACATAAAAACAGACTGTAAAAGCTTCTATAGGTATGTAAAAAGGAAAAGATTAGCAAAAGTAGACGTGGGTCCCTTACAGGCTAAGACAGGAGAAATTATAATGGGGAATAAGGAAATGGCAGAGAAATTAAACAAATACTTTGTGTCTATCTTCACTGAAGACGCATAAAACTTCCCGGAAATAGTGGAGAACCAAGGGTCTAGCGAGAATGAGGAACTGAAAGAAATTAGTATTAGTAAACAAGTAGTACTGGAGAAATTAATGGGACTGAAAGCCGATAAATCCCCCTGGACCTGATGGCCTACATCCTAGGATTCTGAAAGAGTTGGCTATAGAGATAATGGCTGCATTGGTTGTCATTTTCCAAAATTCCATAGATTCTAGAACGGTTCCCATGGATTGGAAGGTAGCAAATGTAACCCCACTATTTAAGAAAGGAGGGAAGAGAGAAAACAGGGAACTACAGACCAGTTAGCCTGATATCAGTAGTAGGGAAAATGCTAGAATCTATTATTAAGGACGTGGCAACAGGGCACTTAGAAAATAATAATAGGATTGGGCAGAGTCAACACTGGTTTATGAAAGGGAAATTGTGTTTGACAAATCTATTAAAAGTTTTTTGAGGTTGTAACTAGCAGAATAGATAAGGGGGAACCAGTGGATGTGGTGTATTTGGATTTTCAAAAGGCATTCGACAAGGTCCCACACAAGAGGTTATTAAACAAAATTAGGGTTCATGGGATTGAGGATAATATACTAGCATGGATTGAGAATTGGTTAACGGACAGAAAACAGAGAGTAGGAATAAACGGGTCATTTTCGGGTTGGCAGGCTGTAACTAGTGGGGTGCCGCAAGAATCAGTGCTTGGGCCTCAGCTATTCATAATCTACATCAATGATTTGGATGAGGGGACCAAATGTAATATATCCAAGTTTGCTGATGATACAAAGCTGGCTGGGAATGTAAGTTGTGAGGAGGATGCAAGGAGGCTTCAAGTGGATATAGGCAGGTTAAGTGAGTGGGCAAGAACATGGGCAAATGGAATATAATGTGGAGAATTGTGAAGTTATCCACTTTGGTAGGAAAAATAGACAAGCAGAGTATTTTTAAATGGTGAGAGATTGGGAAATGTTGGTGTCCAGAGGGACCTGGGTGTCCTGGTACACGAATCACTGAAAGTTAACATGCAGGTACAGCAAGCAATTAGGAAAGCAAATGGTATGTTGGCCTTTATTACAAGAGGATTTGAGTACAAGAGTAAAGACGTCTTACTGCAATTATATAGGGCCCTGGTGAGACTACACCTGGAGTATTGTGTACAGTTTTGGTCTCCTTACCTAAGGAAGGATATACTTGCCATAGAGGGAATGCAACGAAGGTTCACCAGACTGGTTCCTGGGATGGGGGGATTGTCCTATAGAAACATAGAAAAATAGGAGCAGGAGTCGGCCATTCGAGCCTGCTCCACCATTCAATATGATCATGGCTGATCCTCTATCTCAATACCATATTCCCGCTCTCTCCCCATACCCTTTGATGCCTTTTGTGTCTAGAAATCTATCTATCTCCTTCTTAAATATATTCAGTGACTTGGCCTCCACAGCCTTCTGTGGTAGAGAATTCCACAGGTTCACCACCCTCTGAGTGAAGAAATTTCCCCTCATCTCAGTCCTAAATGTCCTACCCCGTATCCTGAGACTGTGACCCCTCGGCCAGGGGAAACATCCTCCCTGCATCCAGTCTGTCTAGCCCTGTCAGAATTTTATACGTTTCAATGAGATTCCCTCTCATTCTTCTAAACTTTAGTGAATACAGGCCTAGTCGACCCAATCTCTCCTCATACGACAGTCCAGGAATCAGTTTGGTGAACCTTGGCTGCACTCCCTCTATGGCAAGTATATCCTTTCTTAGGTAAGGAGACCAAAACTGCACACAGTACTCCAGGTGTGGTCTCACCAAGGCCCTGTATAACTGTAGCAAGACATCCATTGAACAAACTGCCACAGGACGGAGAGTGAGGAGACTCAGAACAAACTGCCACAGGACGGAGAGTGAGGAGACTCAGAACAAACTGCCACAGGACGGAGAGTGAGGAGACTCAGAACAAACTGCCACAGGACGGAGAGTGAGGAGACTCAGAACAAACTGCCACAGGACAGAGTGAGGAGACTCAGATCAAACTGTCAGGACGGAGAGTGAGGAGACTCAGAACAAACTGCCACAGGACGGAGAGTGAGGAGACTCAGAACAAACTGCCACAGGACGGAGAGTGAGGAGACTCAGATCAAACTGTCAGGACGGAGAGTGAGGAGACTCAGAACAAACTGCCACAGGACGGAGAGTGAGGAGACTCAGAACAAACTGCCACAGGACGGAGTGAGGAGACTCAGATCAAACTGTCAGGACGGAGTGAGGAGACTCAGAACAAACTGTCACAGAAGTGTATTGTTTTAATTTAAATTAATTAAAGGGTAAATAATAATAAATTTAATTAATTACATAGAATGGGAGAGCAGGTGATGTGTTACTGCTGCAATATGTGGGAGCTGGAGGACACCATTGATGTTCACGGTGATCACATTTGCAGTAAGTGTTGGCTGCTCGAGGAACTCCGGCTCCGTGTTGATGAGCTGGAGTCCGAGCTTCAAACACTGCGACACATCAGGGAGGGGGAGAGTTACCTGGACTCTGTCACACCAATTAGATTAACTAATTCAGATGTAGCCCATGATCAGGGACAGGAGGGTGTGACTACGAGTGAGGCAGGTACGGGGATCCAGGAGGTAGTGTTGGAGGAGCCGCAGCCCTTGCTCTTGTCCAACAGGTTCGAGGCTCTTACTCCCTGTGAGGACGGGAGCAGGGACTGCAGGGAGGATGAGCAACCTGGCCACAGCACTGTGGTACGGGGAGCCATTCAAGTGGGGGGAGTAAAAAGAAATGTTGTAGTGATAGGGGATAGTATCATTAAGGGGATAGATAGGGTTCTTTGCAGCCGAGAGCGAGAGTCCCGAAGGCTATGTTGCCTGCCAGGGTCAAGGACATCTCCTCTGGGCTGGAGAGAAACTTGGAGTGGGAGGGGGAAGATCCAGTTGTCGTGGTCCATGTTGGTACCAATGACATAGATAGGACAAGGAATGAGGTTCTGCTGAGGGAGTATGAGCAGCTAGGGGCCAAATTAAAAAACAGAACCTCTAGGGTAGTAATCTCTGGATTACTACCTGAGCCACGAGCAAATTTGGCTAGGGTAAATAAAATCAGAGGGTTAAATGCGTGGCTCAAAGACTGGTGTGGGAGAAATGGGTTTTGCTACCTGGGACACTGGCACCAGTACTGGGACAGGAGAGAGCTGTTCCGTTGGGACGGACTTCACTTGGCCAGTGCTGGGACTAGAGTCCTGGCGAATCGAATAACTAGGGCTGTAGAGAGGGCTTTAAACTAATTAGTGGGGGGGAGGTTTCAAGAGAGCAAAAAATAAAAATGTCAGCGGAGAAGGCAATAGAGCAAAGTAGCAGTGGGGTAATTAAAAACCAGAGCGTGTCAGGAAGGGACAGAATATATAAAGATAAAGGTAAAGTAGTAAAGGGGGTAAAAGCAGGAATAAATTGTCACAAAACATATTTAAAAGTTCTTTATCTGAATGCACGCAGCATTCGTAACAAAACAGACGAATTGACGGTACAAATAACTACGTATGGGTATGATCTTGTGGCCATTACAGAAACATGGCTGCAGGGTGACAACGACTGGGAATTAAATATGCCAGGGTATTTAACAATCAGGAAGGACAGACAGGAAGGAAGAGGAGGTGGGGTAGCTATGTTAATAAAGGAAGGAATCACTGTATTACAGAGAAATGATATTGGGTCAAAGGATCAGGATAATGAAACAGTTTGGGTGGAGCTAAGGAATAATAAAGGGAAAAAAACTAGTGGGAGTAGTATATAGGCCTCCTAATAGTTGCAACTCTGCTGGAAGAAGTATTAATCAGGAAATAGTTGGGGCATGTAATAAGGGAACAGCTATAATTGTGGGGGATTTTAACTATCATATTAACTGGACAAATCAAATTGGGCAGGGCAGCCTTGAGGAAGAGTTTATTGAGTGTATTAGGGATGGATTTCTTGAGCAGTATGTAACTGATCCTACAAGGGGGCAAGCAACCTTGAACCTGGTCCTGTGTAATGAGTCAGGATTAATTAATAATGTCCTAGTTAAGGATCCCCTTGGAATGAGTGACCATAACATGGTTGAATTCCATATCCAATTAGAGGGTGAGAAGGTTGGTTCTCAGACAAGCGTACTGAGCTTGAATAAAGGAGACTATGATGGTATGAGAGCGGAATTGATTAAAGTGGACTGGGAAAATAGATTAAAGGGTAAGACGGTACATGAGCAGTGGTGTTCATTTACGGAGTTATTTTACAACTTTCAAAAAATATATATTCCACTGAGGAAAAAAGGGTGTAAAAGAAATGACAGCCATCCGTGGCTAAGTAAAGAAATTAAGGATAGTATCCGACTAAAAACAAGGACATATAAGGTAGCCAAACTTAGTGGGAGGATAGAAGATTGGGAAGTCTTCAAAAGACAGCAAAAAGTAACTAAAGGATTGATTAAGAAAGGGAAGATAGATTATGAAAATAAATTAGCAAAAAATATAAAAACAGATAGCAAGAGTTTCTATAGTTATATAAAAAGAAAAAGGGTGGCTAAGGCAAACGTAGGTCCCTTAGAGGATGAGACTGGGAAATTAATGGTGGGAAACATGGAGATGGCAAAAATGCTGAACAAATATTTTGTTTCAGTCTTTACGGTAGAGGACACTAAGAATATCCCAACACTGGACAAACAGGGGGCTCTAGGGGGGGAGGAGCTAAATACGATTAAAATCACTAAGGAATTGGTACTCAGTAAAATAATGGGACTCAAAGCGGATAAATCCCCTGGACCTGATGGCTTACATCCTAGGGTCTTGAGGGAAGTGGCAATAGGGATTGTGGATGCTTTGGTAATAATTTTCCAAAATTCCCTGGAATCAGCAAAGGTCCCGGCAGATTGGAAAACTGCTAATGTAACACCCTTATTTAAAAAGGGTAGTAGGCAGAAAGCTGGAAATTATAGACCAGTTAGTCTAACATCTGTGGTGGGTAAAATTTTGGAGTCTATTATTAAGGAGACAGTAACGGAACATTTAGATAAACATAATATGATGGGACAAAGTCAGCATGGCTTTATGAAGGGGAAATCATGTCTGACAAATTTGCTTGAGTTCTTTGAGGACATAACGTACAGGGTGGATAAAGGGAAACCAATGGACGTAGTGTATTTAGACTTCCAGAAGGCATTCGACAAGGTGCCACATAAAAGATTATTGCTCAAGATAAAAAATCACTGGATTGGGGGGAATATTCTGGCATGGGTGGAGGATTGGTTATCTAACAGGAAGCAGAGAGTTGGGATAAATGGTTCATTCTCGGACTGGCAACCAGTAGCTAGTGGTGTTCCGCAGGGGTCGGTGCTGGGTCCCCAACTCTTTACAATCTATATTAACGATTTGGAGGAGGGGACCGAGTGTAACATATCAAAGTTTGCAGATGATACAAAGATGGGAGGGAAAGTAGAAAGTGAGGAGGACATAAAAAACCTACAAGGGGATATAGACAAGCTGGGTGAGTGGGCAGAGATTTGGCAGATGCAATACAATATTGGAAAATGTGAGGTTATGCACTTTGGCAGGAAAAATCAGAGAGCAAGTTATTATCTTAATGGCGAGAAACTGGAAAGTACTGCAGTACAAAGGGATCTGGGGGTCCTAGTGCAAGAAAATCAAAAAGTTAGTATGCAGGTGCAGCAGGTGATCAAGAAGGCCAACGGAATGTTGGCTTTTATTGCTAGGAGGATAGATTATAAAAACAGGGAGGTATTGCTGCAGTTATATAAGGTATTGGTGAGACCGCATCTGGAATACTGCATACAGTTTTGGTGTCCATACTTAAGAAAAGACATACTTGCTCTCGAGGCAGTACAAAGAAGGTTCACTCGGTTAATCCCCGGGATGAGGGGGTGGACATACGAGGAGAGGTTGAGTAGATTGGGACTCGACTCATTGGAGTTCAGAAGAATGAGAGGCGATCTTACTGAAACATATAAGATTGTGAAGGGGCTTGATCGGGTGGATGCGGTAAGGATGTTCCCAAGGATGGGTGAAACTAGAACTAGGGGGCATAATCTTAGAATAAGGGGCTGCTCTTTCAAAACTGAGATGAGGAGAAACTTCTTCACTCAGAGGGTAGTAGGTCTGTGGAATTTGCTGCCCCAGGAAGCTACATCATTAAATAAATTTAAAACAGAAATAGAGAGTTTCCTAGAAGTAAAGGGAATTAGGGGTTACGGGGAGCGGGCAGGAAATTGGACATGAGGCTGAGTTCGGATCGGTCGAGGCCCTGTGGGTGGCGTAGTGGGCCCAGGGGCTGAGTGGCCGGTCCTGCTCCTACTTCTTGTGTTCTTTAGATTTGAGGTGAGGATCAGATCAGCCATGATCTTATTGAATGGCGGAGCAGGCTCGAAGGGCTGACTGGCCTACTCCTGCTCCTATTTCTTATGTTCTTATCCTTGCTCCTGTACTCAAATCCTCTTGCAATGAAGGCCAACATACCATTTGCCTTCCTAACTGCTTGCTGCACCTGCATGTTTGCTTTCAGTGACTGGTGTACAAGGACACCCAGGTCCCTTTGTACATCAACATTTCCCAATCTATCACCATTTAAATAATACTCTGCCTTTCTGTTTTTCCTACCGAAGTGGATAACTTCACATTTATCCACGTTATACTGCATCTGCCATGTATTTGCCCACTCACTCAACTTGTCTAAATCGCCTTGAAACCTCTTTGCATCCTCCTCACAACCCCACCTAGTTTTGTGTCGTCAGCAAACTTGGAAATATTACATTTGGTTCCCTCATCCAAATCATTGATATATATTGTGAATAGCTGGGGCCCAAGCACCCTACTAGTCACCGCCTGCCACCCCGAAAAAGACCCATTTATTCCTACTCTGTTTCCTGTCTGTTAACCAATTTTCAATCCATGCCAGCATATTACTCCCAATCCCATGTGCTTTAATTTTGCACACTAACCTTTTATGTGGGACTTTATCAAAGGCCTTCTGAAAATCCAAATACACCACATCCACTGGTTCTCCCTTATCTATTCTACCAGTTACATCCTCAAAAAACTCCAGTAGGTTTGTCAAACATGATTTCCCTTTCATAAATCCATGTTGACTTTGTCTAATCCCATTGATATTTTCTAAGTGTCCTGTTATCACATCCTTTATAATAGACTCGAGCATTTTCCCTACTACTGATGTTAGGCTAACCAGTCTGTAGTTCCGTTTTCTCTCTCCCTCCTTTTTTAAATAGTGAGGTTACATTTGCCACCCTCCAATCTGCAGGAACTGTTCCATAATCTATAGAATTTTGGAAGATGACAACCAATGCATCCACTATTTCCATGGCTACCTCTTTTAGTACTCTGGGATGCAGATTATCAGGCCCTGTGGATTTATCGGCTTTCAGTCCCATTAATTTCTCCAGCACTATTTTTTTACTAATACTAATTTCCTTTAATTCCTCCTTCTCACTAGACCCTTGGTTCCCTAGCATTTCTGGGAAGTTATTGGTGTCCTCTTCCATGAAGACAGAACCAAAGTATTTGTTTAATTGCTCTGCCATTTCCTTGTTCCCCATTATAAATTCTCACATTTCTGACTGTAAGGGACCTACATTTGTCTTCACTAATCTTTTTCTTTTTACATACTTGTAGAAGCTTTTACAGTCCGCTTTTATGTTCCTCAAAAGTTTACTCTCATACTCTATTTTTCCCCTCTTAATCAATCTCTTGGTCCTTTTTTGCTGAATTCTAAACTGCTCCCAATCCTCAGGCTTGCTACTTTTTCTGGCAACTTTATATGACTCCTCTTTGGATCTAATACTATCCTTAATTTCTTTTGTTAGCCATGGTTGGGCCGCTTTTCCTTTTGTGTTTTTACGCCAGAAAGGAATGTATAACTGTTGCTATGAGGAGAGACTGAGTAGACTAGGCCTATATTCTCTAGAGATTAGAAGAATGAGAAGTGATCTCATTGAAACATACAAAATTCTTACAGGGCTTGACCGGGTAGATGCAGGGAGGATGTTTCCCCTGGCTGGGGAGTCTAGAACCAGGGGTCACAGTCTCAGAATAAGGGGTCGGCGATTTAGGACTGAGATGAGGAGAAATTTCTTCACTCAGAGGGTGGTGAATCTTTGGAATTCTCTACCGCAGAGGGCAGTGGAGGCTCAGTTATTGAGTATATTCAAGACAGAGATAGATAGATTTTTGAATATTAAGGGAATCAAGGGATATGGGGATAGTTCAGGAAAGTGGAGATGAGGTAGATGATCAGCCATGATCTTATTGAATGGCGGAGCAGGCTCGAGGGGTCAAATGGTCTACTCCTGCTTCTTATGTTCTTATGTGATGGTGTTCCAATGCGCCTGTTACCCTTGTCCTTTGAGGTGGTAGGGGTCATGGGTTTGGGAGGTGCTGTTGGAGAAGCCTTGGCGAGTTGCTGCAGTGCATCTTGTAGCTGGTACACACTGCAGCCACGGTGTGCCGGTGGTGGATAGGGTGCTGTGTTGCGAAGGGCCGGGGGGGGGAGGGGCATCTGTTGGTGGTTTCAGTTGTGTACAAACGGCAAAATAATTTGTAGGGCAGTGGAGCAGAAGTGAGCACCCATCACATGAAACAGCGATACAGCATGATCGCGGGTTTGTGAGGATTAGTCTTTGAAATTGGAAACACTGCTCAACAGCAATAAAAATGGCCAATAAAGCGATGGGCTGTATTAGTAAAGGGATGCAGTATAAATCTAGCGTCACCACTGCCTTACAGCACACAAGCAGCCCCACTCAATGCTGTGCGCAGTTTACTGTTGCCCTTGTAATCAAATCATTGAAGGTCTTTGAAATGTTTTCCAGATCTTGTAATCGAGATGGTTCCTCGATCAGGAATCTTCAGTGATGAGGAAAGGTGAAGTCATTCGGACCTTTTCTTTAAAAGAGACCATGGGTTGATCTCATTCCAGGTTATGTAGGAGATTGAGACGATGGATTGGGACAAATTAATCATTATGGAAAAGGATGTAAATAACAGGAGCCAGAATTTAAAAGTGAGAAGGGATGTCAGGCACAATTTGTTATAAACACAAGGGTAATAAATTTGCGATAGCACTGTGGGATATCAGCCCGTTATCATCACCATCAGACATCTGCCCATTACCCCATACTTTCCCAGTGTCACTTACTGGATGGGCATGACAAACTCGGGCAATATCTTCACATGATGCGCCATACTCCATAGCGAGGGTTGCTTCATTGATCATTTCACCAGCGCCCTAGAAATAAAGAAAGCCACATATATAACTACAGGAGAAACAGGATCCACAGGCTTTATTCTTTCTTGATACACAGAAGGTTTTGCTACTTACAGACCCAAGAATGTGTGCTCCTAGCATTCTGTCCGTCTCTTTATGACTGAGGATCTTTACTAGACCGTCAGTATCATTGTTAGTCTTAGCTCTGCTGTTGGCAGCAAATGGAAATTTGCCGATCTTGTACGGAATACCCTGAGAGGAGAAAATGATTGAAGTTATCTACATATTACAACGGGCTCACACACACTTTGGATCAATCCTTTACATGCAAGGCAGACCTGTGTTTTTGGAAATAAGCTAGATGCAAAATGACAAATGAATCCAACAAACGAACATTCGTACACTTGGCTCGGAGTAAGGCAGTTTGTTGTATTCGCTGCTCATGATGCGGTCTCTACATTGGAGAGACTAAACGCAGATTGGGTGACCGCTTTGCTGAACACCTCCGTTCAGTCCGCAAGCGTGATGCCGAGCTTCCGGTTGCTTGCCATTTTAATTCTCCGCTCCACTTCCACCTCTGTCCTCTGCCTCTTACACTGTGTCAATGAAGCTTGAGGAACGGCACCTCATCTTTTGATCAGGCACTTTACAGTCTTCCAGACTCAACACGGAGTTCAACTATTTCAGATCATACCCTCTGCTCCCATTTTTGGACAGCGGCGGCTGGTCATGATTCTGCTATTCCCATTTACACCTCTTCTAGACCCATTTTTTTGTTTCTTTTATTGTCCTATTACCATCTCCTTTTGCCTCGCACCATCATCCCTTTTGTCAATTAATCTCTCCTGCCTTCCATCCTATCAGACCTTCCCTTTTGTTCTTTCCTCTCCTCCCCTCCCCCCTTTTCCTGCCTCAGTTCATAGAATCAGAGAAATTTACAGCACAGGAGGCCATTCGGCCCATCGTGTCTGCGCCGACCGACAAAGAGCCATCCAGCCTAATCCCACTTTCCAGCACTTGGTCCGCAGCCCTGCAGGTTACAGCACTTCAAGTGCACATCCAAGTACATTTTAAATGTGATGAGGGTTTCTGCCTCTACCACCCTTTCAGGCAGTGAGTTCCAGACTCCCACAACCCTCGGTGAACAAAAATTCTCAACTCCCCATTAAACCTCCGACTAATTACTTAAAATCTATGTCCCCTGGTTATTGACCCCTCTGCTAAGGGAAATAGGTCCTTCCTATCCACTCTATCTAGGCCCCTCATAATTTTATACACCTCAATTAGGTCTCCCCTCAGCCTCCTCTATTCCAAAGAAAACAACCCCAGCCTATCCAGTCTTTCCTCATAGCTAAAATTCCCCAGCCCAGGCAACATCCTCGTAAATCTCCTCTGCACCCTCTCTAGTGCAATCACATCCTTCCTGTAATGTGGTAACCAGATCTGTACGCAGTATTCTAGCTGTGGCCTAACTAGTGTTTTATATAGTTCAAGCATAACCTCCCTGCTCTTATATTCTATGCCACGGCTAATAAAGGCAAGCATTCCGTATGCCTTCTTAACCACCTTATCTACCTGGCCTGCTACCTTCAGGGATCTGTGGACATGCACTCCAAGGTCCCTTTGTTCCTCTACACCACTCAGTATCCTACCATTTAATGTGTATTCCCTTTCCTTGTTAGCCCTCCCCAAATGCATTACCTCACACTTCTCCGGATTGAATTCCATTTGCCACTGTTCTGCCCACCTGACCAATTTATTGATATCTTCCTGCAGTCTACAGCTTCCTTCTTCAGTATCAACCACACAGCCGATTTTAGTATCATCTGCAAACTTCTTCTGTTCTTCCTTAAAACCTGTTACATCTCTAACTTTTTCCAAGTTCTGATGAAAGATCATCGACCTGAAACGTTAACTCGGTTTCTTTCTCCACAGATGCTGCCTTTCAGCATCTTCTGTTAATATTTGTAACCCATCACTGATTGGTGGCCTTCAGCTCCATCCATTTAGTTGGTTTTGGCAAAGGCTAATGCAGCAACTGAAGCCGACTTCAAGCAGAGCCAGCTGCACGGGGATCTCCCGGCTGGAGAGATGTCTGGGGCCCTAATCTGGCCCCACACGCAGGGGAAAATAAATACACTGAAGCCAAGTTCCCCAACTTGAGACTGAAAGATAGTCACCATTTTAACCAGAAGGAACAAATTCAACTTTTAACCTGAAACTGAAATGACATCTCAAGCCAATAAGATGGCCCTGATTTATCTTTATTTCAAAGCCCAAAACACCTTTTAAATATATAAGCGGACATTTTCAATGTTTAACCAAGTATCAGTTTCATTTCGCAGTGAAATAAAGACTGAAAATGCTGGAAAGATGTAGTTAGCCAGCCTGTGCAGAGATACATCAACCTTTCGCCTGTGAAAACCATCATTACACAAGGTTCCACACCAAAAAATGTTAACCTGGCCTTCGACAGAGGCTGACTGGCCTGCGGTTCATTTCCAGCATTACCTCTTTTGACTCCTCCATTTATTCAGGTATCAGTGGAGTGGAGAAGTACCTGATGGAGAGGTTTCCTGGTTTACACAGGAGCTTTTATCACAGGCAAATTTAGATTAGCTTGAAAAATTAACCATTGATTTCCATGTTAAAGGAGCAGTTCCCCCCGATTGCAGTCTCCCTGCACGCGCCCGATCCCCGCCCCCCATCCCGTCCCGCACGCGCCCGATCCCCGCCCCCAAAAATCCCACCCCCCGCCCTCCCATCCCGGTCCCTGCACGCGCCCGATCCCCGCCCCCCAAATCCCGGTCCCCGCCCTCCCATCCCGGTCCCTGCACGCGCCCGATCCCCGCCCCCCAACCTCCCATCCCGGTCCCTGCACGCACCCGATCCCCGCCCTCCCATCCCGGTCGCTGCACGCGCCCGATCCCCGCCCCCCAAATCCCACCCCCCGCCCTCCCATCCCGGTCCCTGCACGCGCCCGATCCCGCCCCCGGTTTTTGGGAAGGTGACGTTAGCTATGGTTCAGTACTCCGTTCTGAAGTCAATAGTGCGAACATTTCGAACTAGTGGGAATATTACCTCCTCCTTTAACTGTTCTTCAGATTTGCCAACCCAAGCAACCTCTGGGTGAGTGTATACAACAGATGGGACACAGTTATAGTCAATGTGAACAGCTCCTCCCGCTATTCCCTCCACACAGATTATCCCCTCATCTTCAGCCTTGTGGGCCAGCATGGGGCCAGCAATCACATCCCCAATGGCAAAGATACTGTGGAAAGGAAGAGACAACTCAATGTGATTGCAGTTTCATGTAATGAACTTATTTATATGCTACATATATGCTATTATATTATATATTAATATATGCTAGGGAGGTATACAGTGGCGTTCCTCAAGGTTCAATACAAGGACCACTGTGGTTTCTGATATACATTAATGACCTGGTCTTGGGGGTACAGAGCACAATATTGAAATTTGCAGATGACACGAAACTTGGAAGTGTAGAAAATAATGAGGAAGATAGCAATAGCCTTCAAGGGAACGGGCGGATACATGGCAGATAAAGTTCAATGCAAAAACATGTGAGGTGATACATTTTGGAAGGAAGAATGAGAGACAAACAATAGACACTAAATGGTAGAATTTTAAAGGGGGTGCACGACAATGTTCCCTCTAATATACAAGTTTATCATAACTTCTCTGCTTTTGAATTCTATTGCTCTAGAAATGAGCCCCAGTGCTTTATCTGCACTTTTGTCTTTTTTAACCTGCGTTGCTACTTTTAATGATTTGTGAATCTACAGCCCTAGATCCCTTTGCACCTCTACTCCATTTAGACTTTTATTTTCCAAGAAGTAGATCGCCTCCTTATTCCTCCTACCAAAATGCACCACCTCACACTTATCTATAATGAATTTCATTTGTCATTTACATGCCCATTCTGCAAGTTTGTTTACGGTAGAATTAATTAAAAGCTTTTAGTTCGTCATCTACCAACTCTATTTAATAAAAAATTACTTGTCAGAAATGACTGGGATATAAAAGAACTGCATAATAATGCATTAACACTTCAGAAACGTCACTCAGTTACACGGTTATGCATCGACAAACAATCCAAAAGCCCAAGGTGAGCTGAAAGAGGCATATCTATTCGTGCAATTTGTATTAATTTTAAAGTTTTCAAGTATTAGCCCATCCCTCATGTCACTATAGCAGTGGCTGCACAAGCAGCGGCTTTCCTATGGTGCTGACGTGCTGGACATCCACAGAAGTAATTAGAATATTATTCACAATACAACCAGACAACCAACAAATATAAAGTGCTGTAGTTCTTTAGTTCAGTATTAGAAGAACTGAACAAAAACAGGTATCTGTATTTCCAACTTCAATCACTTCCATTAATAAACGTGGTTATGTAACATGTCAGAAATGCAGCATTTATTCACAAGTGCAGAAAAACACAAACACAATTTGCGTCACCGAATTAAAAACAAAAAGCAGGAGAAAGCTATGATTTAACACAAATAAACATTCATCTTTCTTCCTGGACAGAAGAACCAATCAGACTGACTTGGAAATGCTTACTAGTATGGCGACGTAAAAATATTAATTTACGAATTTTGCTTGCAAACATTCTCCACAATATTAATCCCTGCTCTTAAGAGTAAGGAAGTCTTACTATGATCATACAGGGCTTTGGTGAGACCACACCTGGAGTACTGTGCAGTTTTGGTCTCCTTATCTGAGGAACGACATACTTGCCTCAGAGGCGGTGCAACAAAGGTTCACGAGATTGATCCCTGGGGTGAGAGGGTTGTCCTATGAGGAGAGATTAAGCAGATTGGGCCTATACTCATAGAATCATAGAAAGTTACAGCACGGAAGGAGGCCATTTTGGCCCATCGTGTCCATGCTGTCCAACAAAGAGCTATCCAGCCTAATCCCACTTCCCAGCTCTTGGTCCGTAGCCCTGCAGGTTACAGCATCCCAAGTGCACATCCAAGTACTTTTTAAATGAGGTTAGGGTTCCTGCCTCTACCACCCTTTCAGGCAGTGAGTTCCAGACCCCCACAACCCTCTGGGTGAAGAAATTCCCCCTCAAATCCCCTCTAAACCTTCCACCAATTACTTTAAATCTGTGCCCCCTGGTTTTTGACCCCTCTGCTAAGGGAAATAGGTCATTTCTATCCACTGTATCTAGGCCCCTCATAATTTTATACACCTCAATAAGGTCTCCCCTCAGCCTCCTCTGTTCCAAGGAAAACAAACCCAGCCTATCCAGTCTTTCCTCATAGCTAAGATTCTCTACTCCCGGCAACATCCTTGTAAATCTCCTCTGTACCCTCTCTAGTGCAATCACATCTTGCCTGTGATGTGGTGACCAGAACTGCATGCAGTACTCTAGTTGAGGCCTAACTAGTGTTTTATACAGTTGAAGCATAACCCCCCCCCTGCTCTTGTATTCTATGCCACGGCTAATAAAGGCAAGCATTCCGTATACCTTCTTAACCACCTTATCTACCTGGCCTGCTACCTTCAGGGATCTGTGGACATGCACTCCAAGGTCCCTTTGTTCCTCTACACTACTCAGTGTCCTACCAGTTAATGTGTATTCCCTTTCCTTGTTAGCCCTCCCCAAATGCATTACCTCACACTTCTCCAGATTGAATTCCATTTGCCACTGTTCTGCCCACCTGACCAATTTATTGATATCTTCCTGCAGTCTACAGCTTCCTTCTTCAGTATCAACCACACAGCCGATTTTAGTATCATCTGCAAACTTTTTAATCATACCCCCTATATTCAAGTCTAGATCATTGATATATACCACAAAAAGCAAGGGACCTAGTACTGAGCCCTGCAGAACCCCACTGGAAACAGCCTTCCAGTCACAAAAACACCCATCAACCATTACCCTCTGCTTCCTGCCTCCGAGCCAGTTTTGAATCCAACTTGACACTGCCCTGGATCCCATGGGCTTTTAACTTTGTGAGCAGTCTGCCATGTGGAACCTTATCAAAAGCCTTGCTAAAGTCCGTATACACTACATCAAACACACTACCCTCATCTACCCTCCTTGTTACCTCCTCAAAACATTCAATCAAGTTTGTCAGACACGACCTTCCCTTAACAAATCCATGCTGACTATCCTTGATTAATCAGTGTCTTTCTAAATGAAAATTTATCCTGTCCTTCAGAATTTTTTCCAATAATTTTCCCACCACCGAGGTTAGGCTGACTGGCCTGTAATTATCTATCCTTTTCTCCCTTTTTAAACAAGGGTACCACATTAGCAGTCCTCTGTCCTCCGGCACCACACCTGAAGCCAGAGAGGATTGGAAAATGATGGTCAGGGCCTCTGCTATTTCCTCTCTTGCTTCGCTTAACAGCCTGGGATACATTTCATTCGGTCCTGGGGATTTATCCACTTTTAAAGCTGCTAAACCCCTTAATACTTCCTCTCTCACTATGCTTATTTCATCTAATATTTCACACTCCTCCCCCGATAGCAATGTCTGCTTCGCCCCTCTCCTTTGTGAAAACAGACGAAAAGTATTCATTAAGAACCCAACCGACGTCTCCCGCCTCCACACACAGATTACCCTCATGATCTCTAATCGGCCCGACCCTTTCTTTAGTTATCCTCTTACTCTTAATATATTTATAAAACATCTTTGGGTTTTCCTTGATTTTACTTGCCAACAATTTTTCATGCTCTCTCGTTGCTTTCCTAATATCCTTTTTAATTGCACCCCTGCACTTTCTGTACTCTTCTAAAGATTCTGCAGTATTTAGCCCTCGGTATCAGTCATACGCCTCCCTTTTTTTCTTTATCCTACTCTGCATGTCCCTAGATATCCAGGGGGCTCTAGATTTGTTAGTCCCACCTTTTTTCTTTAAGGGCACATATTTGGTCTGAACCCTCCGGATCGTCTCCTTGAATGCCTCCCACTGCTCTGACACTGATTTACCTTCAAGTAGCTGTTTCCAGTCCACTATGGCTAAATCCCCTCTGAGCTTAGCAAAATTTGCTTTTCCCCAATTTAGAATTTTTATTCCTGGTCTATCCTTGTCCTTTTCCATAACTACCTTAAATCTAACTGAATTATGGTCACTAGCCCCAAAATGCTCCCCCACTGATACGCCTTCTACCTGCCCAGCTTCATTCCCTAAAATTAAGTCCAGAACCGCCCCTCCCTTGTTGGGCTTGCTACATACTGGCTAAAAAAGTTCTCCTGGATGCATTTTAGGAATTTCGTACCCTCTTTTCCCTTCACACTAATTTTATCCCAGTTAATATTGGGGTAGTTGAAATCCCCTACTATTACTGCCCTATAGTTTTTGCACTTCAGAAATTTGTCTACATACTTGCTCTTCTATCTCCCGCTCACTGTTTGGGGGTCTGTCGTACACTCCCAGCAGTGTGATCGCCCCTTTTTTTGTTTTTCAATTCGACCCATACGGCCTCGTTTGATGATCCCTCCAACATATTATCCCTCCTCACAGCTGTAATAGTTTCTTTAATCAAAACCACGACCCCCCCTCCCTTTTTACCTCCCTTTCTATCCTGTCTGAAAATCCTGTAACCAGGAATGTTGAGCTGCCATACCTGCCCCTCTTTCAGCCACGTCTCTGTAATAGCTATAATATCATAGTCCCAAGTATCTACCTGTGCCCTCAGCTCATCTGCCTTGTTCGCTATACTCCTTGCATTGAAGTATATGCCATTTAGTACAGGCAAATCTCCTTGTTGACTACTATCTAGCCCTCGATTCCTCTGTCCTTCCAATTTACTTTCTACGTTTTTGTTTTCCAATTCCAGTTTTTCTTCCCTCCCTACTGACTCTATTCTTAGGTTCCCATCCCCCTGCCAAGCTAGTTTAAACCCTCCCCAACAGCACTAGCAAACCCCCCCCCCCGCGAGGATATTGGTCCCGGCTCTGTTGAGGTGCAACCTGTCTGGCTTGTACAGGTCCCACCTCCCCCAGAAACGGTCCCAATGCCTCAGGAATCTAAAGCCCTCCCTCCTGCACCATCCTTCTAGCCACGCATTCATCTGCTCTCCAGAGTTTATAAGAATGAGAATGAGAGGTGATCTCATTGAAACAAGATTCTGAGGGGGATTGACAGGGTAGATGCTGAGAGGCTGTTTCCCCTGGCTGGAGAGTCTAGAACTAGGGGGCATAGTCTCAGGATAAGGGTTCGACCATTTAGTACTGAGATGAGGAGGAATTTCTTCACTCAGAGGGTTGTGAATCTTTGGAATTCTCTACCCCAAAGGGCTGTGGATGCTGAATTGTTGAGTATATTCAAGGCCGAGATTGATAGATTTTTGGACTCGAGGAAAATGGGGATCGGGCGGGAAAGTGGAGTTGAGGTCGAAGATCAGCCATGATCTTATTGAATGGCGGAGCAGACTCGAAGGGCTGTATAGAAACATAGAATCTAGGAGCAGGAGTAGGCCATTCGGCCCGTCGAGCCTGCTCCGCCATTCAATACGATCATGGCTGATCATCCAAATCCAGTACCCTGTCCCTGCTTTAATCCCCACAGTACACATATCCCACCCTACCCCCGTAACCCAACGTATTTAATTCCCCCTAACATATCCCATCCTATCCCCATAACCCCACATATTTAATCCCCCCTAACACTAAGGGTCAATTTATCATAGCCAAATCAACCTAACCCACACATTTTTGGACTGTGGGAGGAAACCGGAGCACCCGGAGGAAACCCACGCAGACACGGGGAGAATGTGCAAACTCCACACAGACAGTCACCCGAGGTCAGATTCGAACCCGGGTCTCTGGCGCTGTGAGGCACCAGTGCTAACCACTATGCCACCGTGTTGCCCGTATGGCCTACTCTAGCTCCTATTTCTTATGTTCTTAAGCGAAGTGTTTCAGTCTTTGCATGTTCAAATTGGGGACCAAAGTGAATGGCCCCAAAACTGGTGTCAAATCAAACAGTTGATCCAAAAGCATTTGAGCCATAAACAAAGGGTAGCAGTTATATTTGGGGTAAGTACTGCAGAATCATTGTGCCAGTGATGTCAAAGGGCCAATCGGGTTTGATTTTCTGGTAATATTTGCATTTTTGGCTAACACCCATGCCTGGACCCACTGGCTCATGGCTTGTTTGGCTGGTTAATGCAGGCATACTGGCTGCTTTGCATAAACCAGGCTGAGAATGAGGAAATTCCTGACATCAGGGGCCATTTTTGGGGCAAATGGAAGTTCTGTCTCAAACAAGTCCCCACAGAAACTACCAACAAAGGCCGAGGCCTGTTAGATCCACGTCCTGATAGAATTTCTGGTCTCTCCAAAGCAGATGCAGATTAGTAAAATAATGCTTCTTTAACTTAACGCTACGCTTGTTACTGGCCAGGATTGCGCGCTGACAGCACTCGGGTTGCTGAGGTACTTACTGACTTGCTTTTCTTTGACTGTCTAATAACCCCCTCGGGCCGCACTCACTGGCACGAAGCTTCAGTGTGCCGTGCGACACTGACCGGAGGCGGCAGCTGCGCAGTAACCGCCCCTCACTGGCAGCTGTGTGATTGGCAGACCCGTGTGATTGGCAGGCCCGTCCAGCCACTGATGTACGTCGGGAGAGTTTTAAAAAATTCATTTATGGGATGTGGGTGGCGCTGGCAGGGCCAGCATTTATTGCCCATCCCTAATTGCTCTTGAGAAGGTGGTGGTGAGCCGCCTTCTTGAACCGCTGCAGTCCGTGTGGTGAAGGTGCTCCCACAGTGCTGTTAGGGAGGGAGTTCCAGGATTTTGACCCAGCGACGATGAATGAACGGCCGATATACTTCCAAGTCAGGATGGTGTGAGACTTGGAGGTGATGGTGTTCCCATGCGCCTGCTGCCCTTGCTCTTTGAGGTGGAAGAGGTCGCAGGTTTGGGAGGTGCTGCAGTCCATCTAGTCGATGGTACACACTGCAGCCACGGTGCGCCAGTGGTGGAGGGAGTGAATATTTAAGGTGGTGGATGGGGTGCCAATCAAGCGGGCTGCTTTGTCCTAGATGGTGTCGAGCTTCTTGAGTGTTGTTGGAGCTGCACTCATCCAGGCAAGTGGAGAGTATTCCATCACACTCCTGACTTGTGCCTTGTAGATGGTGGAAAGGCTTTGGGGAGTCAGGGGGTGAGACACTCGCTGCAGAATACCTAGCCTCTGACCTGCTCTTGTTGCTACAGTATTTATGTGGCTGGTCCAGTTAAGTTTCTGGTCAATGGTGACCTCCAGGATGTTGATGGTGGGGGATTTGGCGATGGTAAAGCCGTTGAATGTCAAGGGGCAGTGGTCAGACTCTCACTTGTTGGAGATGGTCATTACCTGGCACTTCTGTGGCGCGAATGTTACCTGCCACTTATCAGCCCAAGCCTGAATGTTGTCCAGGTCTTGTTGCATGCGGGCATAGACTGCTTCATTATCTGAGGAGAGCCCCACCTTCTCTTTGCACTGATTGGCCACTGAACCTTGGTTGAGAAAGTCTGCAAACGCAGTCAGTGGCTGGACAGGCCTGCCAATCACACATCTGTCAGTGAGGTGCGGTTGCCGTGCAGCTGCCTGCTTAGAGTCAGCGCCCCGGCGTAAAGCTTCAGTTCGCTGCGGGAGGGGAAGTGCGTGGTCCATTTATTTAACTGCGCGGCCCAATCAAGAGTGCTGCACGGCCACGTAAGCGCGCAGCTTAGCGGGGGGAACAGTGGTGCAAGAACAGAGCGACCTGGGGATGTGTCTACACAAATCTTTGAAGGTGGCAGGACAAGTTAATAAGCACATGGGGCCCTGGGCTTTATAAATAGAGGCAGAGAATACAAAAGCCAGGAAGTTATGCTCAATCTGTATAAAACACTAGTTCGGTCCCAGCTGGAGAATTGGGTCCAATTCCGGGCACCGCACTTTAGGAAGGACGTGAAGGCTTTTGGAGAGGGTGTGGAGGAGATTGACTAGAATGGTTCCAGGGATGAGGGATTACAGTAACGTGGATAGACTGGAGAAGCTGGGATTTGTTCTCCTTGGAACAGAGAAGGCCAAGAGGAGACTTGATAGAGGTGTTCAAAATCATGAGGGGTTTAGGTAGAGTAAATAAAGAGAAACGGTTTCTAATGGCTGAAGGGTCAATAACCAGCGGGCACAGATTCAAGGTGATTGGCAAAAGAACCAGAGGCGACAAGAGGAAAAACGTTTTTACACAGCGAGTGATTAGGATTTGGAATGCACTGCCTGAAAGGGTGGTGGAGGCAGATTCAATTTTATCTTTCAGAAGGGAGTTTGATAAGTATCTGAAGGAAAAAAATTTGCAGTGCTACGGGGAAAGGGCAGGGGAGTGGGACTAGCTGAGAGTCGGCACGGGCTTGATGGGCCGAATGGCCGTCTTCAGTGCTGTAACCATTCTATGATTCTATCCTTCTATTCCCTTCTCCCTCATGTGTTTATCCAGCTTCCCCTTAAATGCATCTATACTATTCGCCTCAACCACTCCCTGTGGTAGCGAGTTCCACATTCTCACCACTCTCTGGGTAAAGAAGTTTCTTCTGAATTCCCTATTGGATTTCTTGGTGACTATCTTATATTGATGGCCTCTAGTTATGCGCTTCCCCACAAGTGGAAACATTCTCTCTGTAACTACTCTATCAAATCCTATCATAATTTTAAAGACTTCAATTAGGTCACCCCTCAGCATCCTTTTTTCGATTGAAAAGAGACCCAGCCTGTTCATTCTTTCCTGATAGGTATATCCTCACATTTCTGGTATCATCCTTGTAAATCTTCTCTGCACCCTCTCCAGTGCCTCTATATCCTTTTTATAATATGGCGACCAGGACTGTACACAGTACTCCAAGTGTCGTCTAACCAAGGTTCGATACAGGTTTAGCAGAACTTCACTACTTTTTAATTCTATCCCTCGAGAAATAAACCCTAGTGTTTGGTTTGCTTTTTTATGGCCTTATTAACCTGCGCCGGTACTTTTAGTGACTTTAACTCCCAGATCCCTTTGCTATTCTACCCCATTTAGATTCTTATTTTCCAAGTAATATGTAACCTCGTTATTTTTCTTACCAAAATGTAACACCTCATTTATCGGTGTTGAACTTCATTTGCCAATTATATGCCCATTCTGCAAGTTTATTAACGTTTTCTTGTAATTTGTTGTAGTCCCCCTCAGTGTTGACTATCCCCCCTCCCCGTCCCCCAATTTGGAATCATCTGCAAATGTGGAAATTGAGTTTTTGATTCCAAAGTCTAAATTGTTAATATAAATTTGGTGCCGACACATCTCAGTTACACACTCGCACACTGAACCCTTCACAGCTCGGTTACACACTCACACTGAACCCTTCACAGCTCGGTTACACACTCACACTGAACCCTTCACAGCTCGGTTACACACTCACACACTGAACCCTTCACAGCTCGGTTACACACTCACACTGCACCCTTCACAGCCCGTTTACACACTCACACTGAACCCTTCACAGCTCGGTTACAGACTCACACTGCACCCTTCACAGCTCGGTTACACACTCACACTGCACCCTTCACAGCTCGGTTACACACTCGCACTGAACCCTTCACAGCTCGGTTACACACTCGCACACTGAACCCTTCACAGCTCGGTTACACACTCGCACACTGAACCCTTCACAGCTCGGTTACACACTCGCACTGAACCCTTCACAGCTCGGTTACACACTCGCACTGAACCCTTCACAGCTCGGTTACACACTCGCGCACTGCACCCTTCACAGCTAGGTTGCACACTCACTGAACCCTTCACAGCTCGGTTACACACTCGCACTGAACCCTTCACAGCTCGGTTACACACTCACTGAACCCTTCACAGCTCGGTTACACGCTCACACACTGAACCCTTCACAGCCCGGTTACACACTCGCACTGAACCCTTCACAGCTCGGTTACACACTCGCACACTGAACTGGTCACAGCTCGGTTACACACTCGCACTGAACCCTTCACAGCTCGGTTACACACTCGCACTGAACCCTTCACAGCTCGGTTACACACTCGCACTGAACCCTTCACAGCTCGGTTACACACTCGCACACTGAACCCTTCACACCTCGGTTACGCACTCACACTGAACCCTTCACACCTCGGTTACACACTCGCACTGAACCCTTCACAGCTCGGTTACACACTCGCACACTGAACCCTTCACAGCTCGGTTACACACTCGCACACTGAACCCTTCACAGCTCGGTCACACACTCACACACTGAACCCTTCACAGCTCAGTTACACACTCACACTGAACCCTTCACAGCTCAGTTACACACTCGCACACTGAACCCTTCACAGCTCGGTTACACACTCGCACACTGAACCCTTCACAGCTCGGTTACACACTCGCACACTGAACCCTTCACAGCTCGGTTACACACTCGCACTGAACCCTTCACAGCTCGGTTACACACTTGCACTGCACCCTTCACAGCTCGGTTGCACACTCACACACTGAACCCTTCACAGCTCGGTTACACACTCACACTGCACCCTTCACAGCCTGGTTACACACTCACACTGAACCCTTCACAGCTCGGTTACACACTCACACTGCACCCTTCACAGCTCGGTTACACACTCACACACTGAACCCTTCACACCTCGGTTACACACTCACACACTGAACCCTTCACAGCTCGGTTACACACTCACACTGCACCCTTCACAGCCTGGTTACACACTCACACTGCACCCTTCACAGCTCGGTTACACACTCGCACTGCACCCTTCACAGCTCGGTTACACACTCGCACTGCACCCTTCACAGCTCGGTTACACACTCGCACACTGAACCCTTCACAGCTCGGTTACACACTCGCACTGAACCCTTCACAGCTCGGTTACACACTCACTGAACCCTTCACAGCTCGGTTACACGCTCACACACTGAACCCTTCACAGCTCGGTTACACACTCACACACTGAACCCTTCACAGCTCGGTTACACACTCACACACTGAACCCTTCACAGCTCGGTTACACACTCGCACTGAACCCTTCACAGCTCGGTTACACACTCGCACACTGAACCCTTCACAGCTCGGTTACACACTCGCACTGAACCCTTCACAGCTCGGTTACACACTCGCACTGAACCCTTCACAGCTCGGTTACACACTCGCACACTGAACCCTTCACAGCTCGGTTGCACACTCACTGAACCCTTCACAGCTCGGTTACACACTCACACTGAACCCTTCACAGCTCGGTTACACACTCGCGCACTGCACCCTTCACAGCTAGGTTGCACACTCACTGAACCCTTCACAGCTCGGTTACACACTCACACTGAACCCTTCACAGCTCGGTTACACACTCGCACTGAACCGTTCACAGCTCGGTTACACGCTCACACACTGAACCCTCCACAGCTCGGTTACACGCTCACACACTGAACCCTTCACAGCCCGGTTACACACTCGCACTGAACCCTTCACAGCTCGGTTACACACTCGCACACTGAACTGGTCACACCTCGGTTACGCACTCACACTGAACCCTTCACACCTCGGTTACACACTCGCACACTGAACCCTTCACAGCTTGGTTACACACTCACACACTGAACCCTTCACAGCTCAGTTACACACTCACACTGAACCCTTCACAGCTCAGTTACACACTCACACTGAACCCTTCACAGCTCGGTTACACACTCACACTGCACCCTTCACAGCTCGGTTACACACTCACACTGAACCCTTCACACCTCGGTTACACACTCACACACTGAACCCTTCACAGCTCGGTTACACACTCACACTGAACCCTTCACAGCTCGGTTACACACTCGCGCACTGCACCCTTCACAGCTAGGTTGCACACTCACTGAACCCTTCACAGCTCGGTTACACACTCACACTGAACCCTTCACAGCTCGGTTACACGCTCACACACTGAACCCTTCACAGCTCGGTTACACACTCGCACTGAACCGTTCACAGCTCGGTTACACACTTGCACTGAACCCTTCACAGCTCGGTTACACACTCGCACACTGAACCCTACACAGCTCGGTTACACACTCGCACACTGAACCCTTCACAGCTCGGTTACACACTCGCACTGAACCCTTCACACCTCGGTTACACACTCGCACTGAACCCTTCACAGCTCGGTTACACACTCGCACTGAACCCTTCACAGCTCGGTTACACACTCACACTGAACCCTTCACAGCTCGGTTACACACTCACACTGCACCCTTCACAGCTCGGTTACACACTCGCACACTGAACCCTTCACAGCTCGGTTACACACTCGCACTGAACCCTTCACAGCTCGGTTACACACTCACACTGAACCCTTCACAGCTCGGTTACACACTCGCACACTGCACCCTTCACAGCTAGGTTGCACACTCACTGAACCCTTCACAGCTCGGTTACACACTCACACTGAACCCTTCACAGCTCTGTTACACACTCACTGAACCCTTCACAGCTCGGTTACACGCTCACACACTGAACCCTTCACAGCTCGGTTACACACTCACACACTGAACCCTTCACAGCTCGGTTACACACTCGCACTGAACCCTTCACAGCTCGGTTACACACTCACACTGAACCCTTCACAGCTCGGTTACACACTCACTGAACCCTTCACAGCTCGGTTACACGCTCACACACTGAACCCTTCACAGCTCGGTTACACACTCACACACTGAACCCTTCACAGCCCGGTTACACACTCGCACTGAACCCTTCACAGCTCGGTTACACACTCGCACACTGAACCGGTCACAGCTCGGTTACACACTCGCACTGAATCCTTCACAGCTCGGTTACACACTCGCACACTGAACCCTTCACACCTCGGTTACGCACTCACACTGAACCCTTCACACCTCGGTTACGCACTCACACTGAACCCTTCACACCTCGGTTACACACTCGCACACTGAACCCTTCACAGCTTGGTTACACACTCACACACTGAACCCTTCACAGCTCAGTTACACACTCGCACACTGAACCCTTCACAGCTCGGTTACACACTCGCACTGAACCCTTCACAGCTCGGTTACACACTTGCACTGTACCCTTCACAGCTCGGTTGCACACTCACTGAACCCTTCACAGGTCGGTTACACACTCACACTGAACCCTTCACAGCTCAGTTACACACTCACACTGAACCCTTCACAGCTCGGTTACACACTCACACTGCACCCTTCACAGCTCGGTTACACACTCACACACTGAACCCTTCACACCTCGGTTACACACTCACACACTGAACCCTTCACAGCTCGGTTACACACTCACACTGCACCCTTCACAGCCTGGTTACACACTCACACTGAACCCTTCACAGCTCGGTTACACACTCACACTGCACCCTTCACAGCTCGGTTACACACTCGCACTGAACCCTTCACAGCTCGGTTACACACTCGCACTGAACCCTTCACAGCTTGGTTACACACTCACTGAACCCTTCACAGCTCGGTTACACGCTCACACACTGAACCCTTCACAGCTCGGTTACACACTCGCACTGAACCGTTCACAGCTCGGTTACACACTTGCACTGAACCCTTCACAGCTCGGTTACACACTCGCACACTGAACCCTACACAGCTCGGTTACACACTCGCACACTGAACCCTTCACAGCTCGGTTACACACTCGCACTGAACCCTTCACACCTCGGTTACACACTCGCACTGAACCCTTCACAGCTCGGTTACACACTCGCACTGAACCCTTCACAGCTCGGTTACACACTCACACTGAACCCTTCACAGCTCGGTTACACACTCACACTGCACCCTTCACAGCTCGGTTACACACTCGCACACTGAACCCTTCACAGCTCGGTTACACACTCGCACTGAACCCTTCACAGCTCGGTTACACACTCACACTGAACCCTTCACAGCTCGGTTACACACTCGCACACTGCACCCTTCACAGCTAGGTTGCACACTCACTGAACCCTTCACAGCTCGGTTACACACTCACACTGAACCCTTCACAGCTCTGTTACACACTCACTGAACCCTTCACAGCTCGGTTACACGCTCACACACTGAACCCTTCACAGCTCGGTTACACACTCACACACTGAACCCTTCACAGCTCGGTTACACACTCGCACTGAACCCTTCACAGCTCGGTTACACACTCACACTGAACCCTTCACAGCTCGGTTACACACTCACTGAACCCTTCACAGCTCGGTTACACGCTCACACACTGAACCCTTCACAGCTCGGTTACACACTCACACACTGAACCCTTCACAGCCCGGTTACACACTCGCACTGAACCCTTCACAGCTCGGTTACACACTCGCACACTGAACCGGTCACAGCTCGGTTACACACTCGCACTGAATCCTTCACAGCTCGGTTACACACTCGCACACTGAACCCTTCACACCTCGGTTACGCACTCACACTGAACCCTTCACACCTCGGTTACGCACTCACACTGAACCCTTCACACCTCGGTTACACACTCGCACACTGAACCCTTCACAGCTTGGTTACACACTCACACACTGAACCCTTCACAGCTCAGTTACACACTCGCACACTGAACCCTTCACAGCTCGGTTACACACTCGCACTGAACCCTTCACAGCTCGGTTACACACTTGCACTGTACCCTTCACAGCTCGGTTGCACACTCACTGAACCCTTCACAGGTCGGTTACACACTCACACTGAACCCTTCACAGCTCAGTTACACACTCACACTGAACCCTTCACAGCTCGGTTACACACTCACACTGCACCCTTCACAGCTCGGTTACACACTCACACACTGAACCCTTCACACCTCGGTTACACACTCACACACTGAACCCTTCACAGCTCGGTTACACACTCACACTGCACCCTTCACAGCCTGGTTACACACTCACACTGAACCCTTCACAGCTCGGTTACACACTCACACTGCACCCTTCACAGCTCGGTTACACACTCGCACTGAACCCTTCACAGCTCGGTTACACACTCGCACTGAACCCTTCACAGCTTGGTTACACACTCACTGAACCCTTCACAGCTCGGTTACACACTCGCACTGAACCGTTCACAGCTCGGTTACACGCTCACACACTGAACCCTCCACAGCTCGGTTACACGCTCACACACTGAACCCTTCACAGCCCGGTTACACACTCGCACTGAACCCTTCACAGCTCGGTTACACACTCGCACACTGAACTGGTCACACCTCGGTTACGCACTCACACTGAACCCTTCACACCTCGGTTACACACTCGCACACTGAACCCTTCACAGCTTGGTTACACACTCACACACTGAACCCTTCACAGCTCAGTTACACACTCACACTGAACCCTTCACAGCTCAGTTACACACTCACACTGAACCCTTCACAGCTCGGTTACACACTCACACTGCACCCTTCACAGCTCGGTTACACACTCACACTGAACCCTTCACACCTCGGTTACACACTCACACACTGAACCCTTCACAGCTCGGTTACACACTCACACTGAACCCTTCACAGCTCGGTTACACACTCGCGCACTGCACCCTTCACAGCTAGGTTGCACACTCACTGAACCCTTCACAGCTCGGTTACACACTCACACTGAACCCTTCACAGCTCGGTTACACGCTCACACACTGAACCCTTCACAGCTCGGTTACACACTCGCACTGAACCGTTCACAGCTCGGTTACACACTTGCACTGAACCCTTCACAGCTCGGTTACACACTCGCACACTGAACCCTACACAGCTCGGTTACACACTCGCACACTGAACCCTTCACAGCTCGGTTACACACTCGCACTGAACCCTTCACACCTCGGTTACACACTCGCACTGAACCCTTCACAGCTCGGTTACACACTCGCACTGAACCCTTCACAGCTCGGTTACACACTCACACTGAACCCTTCACAGCTCGGTTACACACTCACACTGCACCCTTCACAGCTCGGTTACACACTCGCACACTGAACCCTTCACAGCTCGGTTACACACTCGCACTGAACCCTTCACAGCTCGGTTACACACTCACACTGAACCCTTCACAGCTCGGTTACACACTCGCACACTGCACCCTTCACAGCTAGGTTGCACACTCACTGAACCCTTCACAGCTCGGTTACACACTCACACTGAACCCTTCACAGCTCTGTTACACACTCACTGAACCCTTCACAGCTCGGTTACACGCTCACACACTGAACCCTTCACAGCTCGGTTACACACTCACACACTGAACCCTTCACAGCTCGGTTACACACTCGCACTGAACCCTTCACAGCTCGGTTACACACTCACACTGAACCCTTCACAGCTCGGTTACACACTCACTGAACCCTTCACAGCTCGGTTACACGCTCACACACTGAACCCTTCACAGCTCGGTTACACACTCACACACTGAACCCTTCACAGCCCGGTTACACACTCGCACTGAACCCTTCACAGCTCGGTTACACACTCGCACACTGAACCGGTCACAGCTCGGTTACACACTCGCACTGAATCCTTCACAGCTCGGTTACACACTCGCACACTGAACCCTTCACACCTCGGTTACGCACTCACACTGAACCCTTCACACCTCGGTTACGCACTCACACTGAACCCTTCACACCTCGGTTACACACTCGCACACTGAACCCTTCACAGCTTGGTTACACACTCACACACTGAACCCTTCACAGCTCAGTTACACACTCGCACACTGAACCCTTCACAGCTCGGTTACACACTCGCACTGAACCCTTCACAGCTCGGTTACACACTTGCACTGTACCCTTCACAGCTCGGTTGCACACTCACTGAACCCTTCACAGGTCGGTTACACACTCACACTGAACCCTTCACAGCTCAGTTACACACTCACACTGAACCCTTCACAGCTCGGTTACACACTCACACTGCACCCTTCACAGCTCGGTTACACACTCACACACTGAACCCTTCACACCTCGGTTACACACTCACACACTGAACCCTTCACAGCTCGGTTACACACTCACACTGCACCCTTCACAGCCTGGTTACACACTCACACTGAACCCTTCACAGCTCGGTTACACACTCACACTGCACCCTTCACAGCTCGGTTACACACTCGCACTGAACCCTTCACAGCTCGGTTACACACTCGCACTGAACCCTTCACAGCTTGGTTACACACTCACTGAACCCTTCACAGCTCGGTTACACGCTCACACACTGAACCCTTCACAGCTCGGTTACACACTCGCACTGAACCGTTCACAGCTCGGTTACACACTTGCACTGAACCCTTCACAGCTCGGTTACACACTCGCACACTGAACCCTACACAGCTCGGTTACACACTCGCACACTGAACCCTTCACAGCTCGGTTACACACTCGCACTGAACCCTTCACACCTCGGTTACACACTCGCACTGAACCCTTCACAGCTCGGTTACACACTCGCACTGAACCCTTCACAGCTCGGTTACACACTCACACTGAACCCTTCACAGCTCGGTTACACACTCACACTGCACCCTTCACAGCTCGGTTACACACTCGCACACTGAACCCTTCACAGCTCGGTTACACACTCGCACTGAACCCTTCACAGCTCGGTTACACACTCACACTGAACCCTTCACAGCTCGGTTACACACTCGCACACTGCACCCTTCACAGCTAGGTTGCACACTCACTGAACCCTTCACAGCTCGGTTACACACTCACACTGAACCCTTCACAGCTCTGTTACACACTCACTGAACCCTTCACAGCTCGGTTACACGCTCACACACTGAACCCTTCACAGCTCGGTTACACACTCACACACTGAACCCTTCACAGCTCGGTTACACACTCGCACTGAACCCTTCACAGCTCGGTTACACACTCACACTGAACCCTTCACAGCTCGGTTACACACTCACTGAACCCTTCACAGCTCGGTTACACGCTCACACACTGAACCCTTCACAGCTCGGTTACACACTCACACACTGAACCCTTCACAGCCCGGTTACACACTCGCACTGAACCCTTCACAGCTCGGTTACACACTCGCACACTGAACCGGTCACAGCTCGGTTACACACTCGCACTGAATCCTTCACAGCTCGGTTACACACTCGCACACTGAACCCTTCACACCTCGGTTACGCACTCACACTGAACCCTTCACACCTCGGTTACGCACTCACACTGAACCCTTCACACCTCGGTTACACACTCGCACACTGAACCCTTCACAGCTTGGTTACACACTCACACACTGAACCCTTCACAGCTCAGTTACACACTCGCACACTGAACCCTTCACAGCTCGGTTACACACTCGCACTGAACCCTTCACAGCTCGGTTACACACTTGCACTGTACCCTTCACAGCTCAGTTACACACTCACACTGAACCCTTCACAGCTCGGTTACACACTCACACTGAACCCTTCACAGCTCGGTTACACACTCGCACACTGAACCGGTCACAGCTCGGTTACACACTCGCACTGAATCCTTCACAGCTCGGTTACACACTCGCACACTGAACCCTTCACACCTCGGTTACGCACTCACACTGAACCCTTCACACCTCGGTTACGCACTCACACTGAACCCTTCACACCTCGGTTACACACTCACACACTGAACCCTTCACAGCTCAGTTACACACTCGCACACTGAACCCTTCACAGCTCGGTTGCACACTCACTGAACCCTTCACAGGTCGGTTACACACTCACACTGAACCCTTCACAGCTCAGTTACACACTCACACTGAACCCTTCACAGCTCGGTTACACACTCACACTGCACCCTTCACAGCTCGGTTACACACTCACACACTGAACCCTTCACACCTCGGTTACACACTCACACACTGAACCCTTCACAGCTCGGTTACACACTCACACTGCACCCTTCACAGCCTGGTTACACACTCACACTGAACCCTTCACAGCTCGGTTACACACTCACACTGCACCCTTCACAGCTCGGTTACACACTCGCACTGAACCCTTCACAGCTCGGTTACACACTCGCACTGAACCCTTCACAGCTTGGTTACACACTCACTGAACCCTTCACAGCTCGGTTACACGCTCACACACTGAACCCTTCACAGCTCGGTTACACACTCACACACTGAACCCTTCACAGCTCGGTTACACACTCACACACTGAACCCTTCACAGCTCGGTTACACACTCGCACTGAACCCTTCACACCTCGGTTACACACTCGCACTGAACCCTTCACAGCTCGGTTACACACTCACACTGAACCCTTCACAGCTCGGTTACACACTCGCACTGAACCCTTCACAGCTCGGTTACACACTCGCACTGAACCCTTCACAGCTCGGTTACACACTCGCACTGAACCCTTCACAGCTCGGTTACACACTCGCACTGAACCCTTCACAGCTCGGTTACACACTCGCACTGAACCCTTCACACCTCGGTTACACACTCGCACTGAACCCTTCACAGCTCGGTTACACACTCACACACTGAACCCTTCACAGCTCGGTTACACACTCGCACACTGAACCCTTCACAGCTCGGTTACACACTCGCACACTGAACCCTTCACAGCTCGGTTACACACTCGCACACTGAACCCTTCACAGCTCGGTTACACACTCGCACACTGAACCCTTCACAGCTCGGTTACACACTCACACTGAACCCTTCACAGCTCGGTTACACACTCGCACACTGAACCCTTCACAGCTCGGTTACACACTCACACTGCACCCTTCACAGCTCGGTTACACGCTCACACACTGAACCCTTCACAGCTCGGTTACACACTCGCACACTGAACCCTTCACAGCTCGGTTACACACTCGCACACTGAACCCTTCACAGCTCGGTTACACACTCGCACTGAACCCTTCACAGCTCGGTTGCACACTCGCACTGAACCCTTCACAGCTCGGTTGCACACTCGCACTGAACCCTTCACAGCTCGGTTACACACTTGCACTGAACCCTTCACAGCTCGGTTGCACACTTGCACTGAACCCTTCACAGCTCGGTTACACACTCGCACTGAACCCTTCACAGCTCGGTTACACACTCACACACTGAACCCTTCACAGCTCGGTTACACACTCACACACTGAACCCTTCACAGCTCGGTTACACACTCGCACACTGAACCCTTCACAGCTCGGTTACACACTTGCACACTGGAATGATTGTGTTGTAGAGCGGAGGTGATCATCCGGTCGAACAGGGGATTCAGTAACCCTGCAGCCATGGACAGGGACCACTTACCTTGGGATTTTTGTCTGGAAGCGATTGTTGACTGGTATCCGACCTTTCTTATCGAATTCAATCCCCATCTCCTGCAGTCCCAGACCGTCAGTGAAGGGACGACGGCCAATGCTCACCAGCAGCACATCACAAGTGATCACATCCGTCTTTCCACCAGCTGCAGCCTCAATACTAGAGAAAGCAGATGAAACACTTCAAAGTGTGCCTGATGTGGGCTCCACGCAGCTTTCTGCACACAGAAATATAAACGGGGTTTAGAGTGATGACATCTTCCAAACACCCTTTCTCAATCCAATCCGGACACACACATTTCATACTCACGAAACATCAATCTTTCCATCAGGTCTCTTCGCTGCTGCAGTAACCTTTGTGTTAAGCTTGAACTTCAAACCCTGCTTCTGAAGAATGCGCTGAAAATTCTTGGAGATCTCCATGTCGATCCCGATTCCTCCAACATGTCCCAGGAATTCAACAGCAGTCACTTCGGCACCAAGGCGCTGCCACACAGATCCCTGGAGACAGAGGAATATTACAGCTTCCACCAAAACCCGATGCTGCGACATGCACACCAACTCATTCAATACTACAGCAGGGCCGAGTGCAGCAGGAGCACTGGTTCATTTCCCTCTCTCTGGCAGTGCTGGGCGGTAGCAGACGTTTGGTACACCGGGGGGAATCTCATTGCCAGGGAGGGTGGCATTGCTGCAAGCAATTCCTGACACTGATGTGGGGCTGCCTCACAGGGCCGGGACATCATTCTACCACAAGAGGCAGAGCAAACAAGAGGGGTCGAAAGTATACGAGGCCCGTCAAGTGTTGGGCCATCTTTAGGAGCCATGCTCGAGATCACTTCCGAGATGCCGGTGTTTCTTTAAACGCTCCATCACCTCAACACAACCGAGTGCACGTTCTATCTGATCCTCCGAGGGCAGAGTGGATGGAGGTAGTAAATTGCAGTGATTAGAAGGCACTATGGGACTTCCAGTCTGCACAGTTCGCAGATCTCTGCTGGGCAGCTGTGTGGGGGAAGGAACAGGCAGGTCCCTGCTCTTGATATACATCCAATCAGCCCTGCTGGAAAGGGCAGCAGCGTACTTGCTTATTGGGAACCAGATGAGGCCTGGCTGTGACACCCTGCACAGTCAGTCTGCCTGGGCCAGTGGACAATGTGTTGGAGGGCTGATGGCACCATGGGACTAAACCACAGCAGTGCCTACGAGGGAAGCGCGAGGGAACAGGTGGGGTGAACAGATTCTTTACACATGTCCTGAGGTGTATAGGGAGGCCGGAGATTGAAATACAGCAGCTTTTGTCTTGCTCGAATGGTCGAGCTGTCAGAAAACCTGCTTCTTCCCCCTCCAAAGGAATGAAGAGAGTATTCTTTCAGAAAGTTTAACCAATGTGTTGGGAAACTATGGAGCGAGAAAAGCTGCCTATATTTAAATTACTAGAGCTGGTCCGGGAATCATTGTGTGTAAACCTGAAATTTTCAGTTGTACCTGTGGGGTAAGGGATCTCAGTTGCACATTTATCAGTCGGAATATCATTTCTAAATCGGGGAGCATTAATCCTGCAGCACTCGCTTTATCAGCAGGCTTGGCCGGTGAGAATCTTCATTCCAGCGCTGATCTGGGCACTGCCAGTTTCTGCAGATTGTTGGAGGACTTTGCTGAGCAAGGCGATATGTTGTGCATCGCGGAATCAACAACAGCATGTGGAAAAACACAAACCCATACAGACAGTGGCTGAAGGACAAACCCCAATGTACAAGTCGACATGTTGTACGCTGGTGTTTAGGGGCACAGATTGTCTCCTAACAGAAGTGTTCTAACATATTGCTTTAACTCATTAAATATGTATTAATAAACTTAATGATTAATTTTTCTCATTACCTCTACTCTTATTAAAACTGGAAGCTTGCCTACAAAACCCGTGGCACCATCTGTCTGGATATCATGTTTCAACGGGACTGGGAGCCCAATCGCGGGGATTTTCAGACTGCCAGTCTCCACGAGACCAGAAGGCCTTGTGATTTGGGGCTTTAGTGTCCCACAGGTGCTGGAAATCTCAACGTGCTGACATGCACCATTATTGAAGGGTGACTGGCAGGTAACCAATATTTTTAAAACTGGTGTCTTGGTCACCATTTTGCCACACTAACTCCATTAATAAATGGCTTCATTAATAGAGACAGACTACAACAGCAAGGAAGTTATGCTGAACCTTTACAAATCACTGGTTAGGCCTCAGCTGGAGTATTGTGTTTAATTCTGGGCACTGCACTTTAGGAAGGATGTCAAGGCCCTGGAGAGGGTGTGGAAGAGTTTGACTGGAATGGTCCCAGGGATGAGGGACTTCAGTTAGGTGGGGAGACTGGAGAAGCTGCAATTTCTCCTTAGAATCGAGAATGTTAATTGGGGATTTAATGCAGAGGTGTTCAAAATGCTGAGGGGTTTTGATCGAGTAGATCGGGAGGAACTGTTTCCACTGGGAGGAGGGTCGGTAACCAGAAGACACAGATTGAAGATAATTGGCAAAAGAACCAGAGGGGGAGATGAGAAGAATTTTTTTTATGCAGAGTGCAGGTCGGGAACGCGCTGCCTGAAAGGACAGTGGAAGCAGATTCAATAGTAACTTTCTAAAGGGAATTGGAGAAATACTTGAAGGGGAAACATTTGCAGTGCTCTGGGGAAAGAGCAGGGGAGGGGGACTAATTGGAGAGCCGGCACAGCCACGATGGGCCGAATGGTCTACCTCTGTGCTGTATGATTCTATGATTAATCGTTTTTAAACAGAGGGCTCTCATTTCTGCAGTTTCTGACATCATTTAAAGAATAATTTTCATCTTTTCCATTTCCAGTTTCTTACCAATTCAACACCAATGACACCAGCACCAATAACCACCATCTTCTCAGGAACTCGCTTCAACGATAAGGCTCCCGTCGAAGACACAATAGTTTCTTCATCTATCTGTGGGCACGGGCATATTAATGTTGTTAATTTAAACTCTTAAGTAATTGACTTTCAGGTAAAGAACATGAACAGGTTCCACACGCACAAAGCACAAGTCTTCAAAGTAGACAGGATGCCGTAAACATGGGGAATGGGCAGAGAAATGGGATGAGTGTGGATAGCGCCCACTCGAGTCAGATGGGCTAAATGGCCACCGTCGGTGCTGCAATTCCCACGAAACACATTGTTAAACAGATCGGGATGGTGCACTTCGTATCAACCAAATAGTTACTGTCAAAACCGGAGAACTTTTCAAACTCAAGAATAGCCCTTTGCTTCGAGTTAATGGATGTACCTGAATACCCGGGAACGGTGTAACCTCCGAGCCTGTGGCGATGAGGATGTTCTTGGAGTGGATGATTTGTGTACTGCCGTCACTGCAGTGAGCGGTGACCTGGTTTTTCCCGGTAATCTTACCGTGCCCTTGGACATGTGTCACCTGGCAGAGAAATGGAAAGATACAGACAAATATCAAGACGCTTTATTCTTTTATTCAAATGCAAGTCAAACTTTTCAAATAAGCAATGCTTAAAATGTCATCCCTTTTTCAAAAGATGGGGGCGAATTAGCCTCATGACAAAGAAAAATTGCACGTTTCAAAATCCAAGTTAAAGAAAGACTTGCATTTCTCCATCGCCTTTCACGACCGCCGGACGTCTCAAAGCTCTTTACAGCCAATGAAGTACTTTTGAAGTGGAGTCACTGTTGTAATGTGGGAAACGTGACAGCCAATTTGCGCACCGCAAGCTCCCACAAACAGCAATGTGATAAATGACCAGATCATCTGTTTTTGTTATGTTGGTTGAGGGATAAATATTGGCCAGGACACCGGGGATAACTCCCCTGCTCTTCTTCGAAATAGTGCCATGGGATCTTTTACATCCACTTGAGAGCAGACGGGGCCTCAGTTTAACGTCTCATCCGAAAGACGGCACCTCCGACAGTGCAGCACTCCCTCAGTACTGCACTGGGAGCTTCAGCCTAGAGTTCTGTGCCCAAGGCTCTGGAGTGGGACTTGAACCCACGACCTCCTGACTCAGGTGGTGAGTGTGATACCCACTGAGCCACGGCTGACACTAAAGTTAAAAGGTTTATATGTTTGGACAGTTAGTTCTCACCAGAGTTCTCACTGGGACAGTAAAGCACTGGAGGCTATCATTCGAATTTGCTTTTTCACTGTCTGGTTGGCCAATTGCAAAGCAAGATTTTCTCCTCTAGCAGAATTGCAGAAAGAATGGTTTCTGTGCATGAGGTGCAGTAAGCAAATCGAATAGTGCAGGAGAGTGAAAATAATGCGGACGGTTTTAGCCGAGATTTCAGACTGCCTCACTGGAGCACACACTGCAGATCAGGGAATAGTACAAACAAATGCCTAGCCTCAGGTCATTGGTGGTAAATTTAAAATGTGCAAATATTGCTAAATTTAAAAGACAGAATTATGTGAATTTTTAAATCTATTTCAAAATGTAAAAAACAAAACTTGAATTCTGATCTTAAAAAGCATAATATTGAGCAATGCTCAAGTGACGAGGACCAAGGGAGCAGCTATTGAAAATCTAAAACTTGCAGTTAATCAAACGTGGCCATGTTCTGTCACAGCTCCATGGAAGACAAATTCTCGATTACCCGACTAAAGCTGGCAAAGCACGGAGTGAGCTCTTGCCCCAACACCGCCTGCAAAAAACACAGCTTATGAGTCTAGATCAAAAACTAACCTTATTTTGTTTAAATAAATGGGCAATTCCACCGGTCAATGACTTCACCGCACTGCTCTTTTGTTCCATCATCTTCTCCAGGTTAAGATTCATTCCTGTGACTTTAAAACAAAATGACGCAGTATAACTTGCAAGGGAGGCGGATGTTTGTATTGAAGGGGATTTGGGGCATCTCCCACGGCAAATACTTGCATGATGTCTGCAATATTGTCAAAGCACATCTGCCTCAACTGAATGTGAATGAAACAATCCCGGAGCAAAATGGGCTCTCACACCCCCGACAACAAATAGCCAGATCACATAATCTGCGTTGAAATAAGCCACGAGATGACCAGCTTCATTCATTTTGTTTAGATTTTATAATCAGGGAGGCAGGGTAACATAGCAAGGACAATTTAAAGAAAAAAATATTTGTTCTTCAAATTTTACATATAAAACAGCATTGTTAAAGGGGAGCATCAGTGAGGAACTGAGTGCGAGTAATGATCAACCCCAGCTTACTCACCTTCAATTACTAACCAAATCTGCATCTAAAATTAACACAAGTAGGTAGGGAAGAGAAGACAGAGGGCAATAAATGAGAGATCTACTTACTTTCAATCCCTCTGCTGGCAAAGTCTTTCCCGTGGGCCAAGTGATAAAGATAGGAATTATTCAGCAAAGCCTTAAAACAATAATCACAACGTTGATTAAGCAGCTAATCTTAGAGGCGATATGTAAAGCATCAATACACGAACCGATACGACAGCATCAATACATGGACCGATACGACAGTGCGTCAATACACGGACCGATAAGACAGCGCATCAATACACGGACCGATACGACAGTGTATCAATACACAGGCCGATACGACAGTGTATCAATACACGGACCGATACGACAGTGTATCAATACACGGACCGATACGACAGCATCAATACACGGACCGATACGACAGCATCAATACACGGACCGATACGACAGCGCATCAATACACGGACCGATACGACAGAGCGTCAATACACGGACCGATACGACAATGTATCAATACACGGACCGATACGACAGTGTATCAATACACGGACCGATACGACAGTGTATCAATACACGGACCGATACGACAGTGTATCAATACACGGACCGATACGACAGTGTATCAATACACGGACCGATACGACAGAGCGTCAATACACGGACCGATACGACAGTGTGTCAATACACGGGCCGATACGACAGTGTGTCAATACACGGACCGATACGACAGCATCAATACACGGACCGATACGACAGTGTGTCAATACACGGACCGATACGACAGTGCGTCAATACACGGACCGATACGACAGTGCGTCAATACACGGACCGATAAGACAGTGCGTCAATACACGGACCGATACGACAGAGCGTCAATACACGGACCGATACGACAGTGTGTCAATACACGGGCCGATACGACAGTGTGTCAATACACGGACCGATACGACAGCATCAATACACGGACCGATACGACAGCATCAATACACGGACCGATACGACAGCGCGTCAATACACGGACCGATACGACAGCGTGTCAATACACGGACCGATACGACAGAGCGTCAATACACGGACCGATACGACAGTGTATCAATACACGGACCGATACGACAGTGTATCAATACACGGACCGATACGACAGTGTATCAATACACGGACCGATACGACAGTGTATCAATACACGGACCGATACGACAGTGTATCAATACACGGACCGATACGACAGTGTATCAATACACGGACCGATACGACAGTGTATCAATACACGGACCGATACGACAGTGTATCAATACACGGACCGATACGACAGTGTATCAATACACGGACCGATACGACAGTGTATCAATACACGGACCGATACGACAGTGTGTCAATACACGGACCGATACGACAGTGTGTCAATACACGGACCGATACGACAGTGTGTCAATACACGGGCCGATACGACAGTGTGTCAATACACGGACCGATACGACAGAGCTTCAATACACGGACCGATACGACAGAGCGTCAATACACGGACCGATACGACAGTGTATCAATACACGGACCGATACGACAGTGTATCAATACACGGACCGATACGACAGTGTATCAATACACGGACCGATACGACAGTGTATCAATACACGGACCGATACGACAGTGTATCAATACACGGACCGATACGACAGTGTATCAATACACGGACCGATACGACAGTGTATCAATACACGGACCGATACGACAGTGTATCAATACACGGACCGATACGACAGTGTATCAATACACGGACCGATACGACAGTGTATCAATACACGGACCGATACGACAGTGTATCAATACACGGACCGATACGACAGCGTATCAATACACGGACCGATACGACAGCGTATCAATACACGGACCGATACGACAGCGCATCAATACACGGACCGATACGACAGCGCATCAATACACGGACCGATACGACAGCGCATCAATACACAGGCCGATACGACAGAGCATCAATACACGGACCGATACGACACTGCATCAATACACGGACCGATACGACAGTGTATCAATACACGGACCGATACGACAGTGTATCAATACACGGACCGATACGACAGTGTATCAATACACGGACCGATACGACAGTGTATCAATACACGGACCGATACGACAGTGTATCAATACACGGACCGATACGACAGTGTATCAATACACGGACCGATACGACAGTGTATCAATACACAGACCGATACGACAGTGTATCAATACACAGACCGATACGACAGTGTATCAATACACGGACCAATACGACAGTGTATCAATACACGGACCGATACGACAGAGCATCAATACACGGACCGATACGACAGAGCATCAATACACGGACCGATACGACAGAGCATCAATATAGCATTGATTAAAAATGATGCAGTGCGTCACATATTGAGCGAGTACTTACTTTGGAGGGGATACATCCCACATTCAAACACGTCCCACCCAACGTATCGTTCTTTTCCACACAGACAGTCTAAAAGGTTTAAAAATAAATGTTAACATATTAAAAGTATATGAAAAATGTGAGCTGGATTAACACCAGCCCTCAGTCTGTCCTGTAACTAAACCATCAAAACCACAGTAAAAGTCCAAGTTTTGTTCTCGACACTGTTCCTGAAGTTGTCTGGCAATAAAGACCGTATCAATAGTACGTTTGCCGTTTCTGAATGCACACTGTCTGTTTTAAACATTCTGGATGAACCGCAACGTGTTCAGTTATCGTGGAACAATGGTAACAGTAAAGATTCACAAAGTTTCTGAAATAGCCTGTCACTTCGAAACTGTAATGAGCATTCTACACAGCCAGAGGACACAACTAGCCACAACTAACATTTAAAGTAATGACAAGTCCCCCATACCGAGATTTTAAATCATCCAGACTATTAGAATTGCGACCAAAGCTTCCGATTTACCACAGCACTATCACGTTTAGGCTGCAGTCGAACTATGGTAAACATCAGAAACTGTCCTTCAGGTTCTAAACTAGCCAGGAGGAACATCCTGGGAGATGTAGTTCCTGGTTATATATTTCACAGGACTCAAATGTACCACAGATCCATTGGAAGAGTGGGTCAGACATTAGATAGCAACGTAAATACACATTTAGTGGTGTTTCCACGACACGGTGCACGTTTAATTCCTATTAAACGTAGGAACAGGAGGAGGCCATTCAGCCCCTTCAGCCATTCAATGAGATCATGACTAATCTGCGACCTAACTCCATCTACCCGCCTTTGCACCATATCCTTTAATTCCTTTGGTTTACAAAATCTATCAATCTCAGATTTAAAATTAATTGATCTCGCATCAACTGCTGTTTGCGAAGTGTTTTCCAAACTTCTACCACCCTTTGTGTGTAGAAGTGTTTCCTAACTTCACTCCTGAAGGCCTGGCTCTAATGTTCAGACTATGCCCCCTGGTCCTAGATTCCCCAACCAGCGGAAATAGTTTCTATCTACCCTCTCTGTTCCCCTTAATCTCTTGAAAACTACATCAAAAACCACCCCTCAACCGTCTAAACTCCAGGGAATACAACCCTAGTTTGTGTAATCTCTTGAAGTCCAGGTATCATTCTGGTAAACCTACGCTGCACTCCCTCCAAGGCCAATATATCCTTCCTGAGGTGTGGTGCCCAGAACTGCTCACAGTGCTCCAGGTGTGGTCTAACCAGGGCTTTGTGTAGCTGCAGCATAATTTCTACCCCCTTGTACTCTAGTCCTCTAGATATAAAGGCCAGCATTCCATTAGCCTTTTTGATTGTTTTCTGTACCTGTCCATGACATTTTAATACCTGGACCCCCAAGTCTGTTTGGCCCTCCACTGTTTTTAGCCTTTCACCATTTAGAAAGTACCCGTCTCTATCCTTTTTAGGTCCAAAGTGGATGACCTCACATTTGCCTACATTGAAATCCATTTGCCACAGTTTTGCCCATTCACTTAATCTATTAATATCCCTTTGTAATTTTATGCTTCCAACCGCACTGTTTACAGTGCCACCTATCTTTGGGTCCTCAGCAAACTTGGCTACGTGGCTCTCCGTCCCGTCATCTAAGTCACTAATAATAAACATGACACCAATTCATATTCAGCCTCTTTTACTTACCTTAAACCCCAACTGTGCAGCCTTAATGGCAGCGACATATCCTCCTGGGCCCGAGCCCACAATTGTGACATCTGCATCAACTGGAATGAAAAACACAATACCTTCAGCATAAGCTTGAACAGATACAGCACACCGACAGAGGACATGAACCTTCAAACATCAGACAGCGTCTTCCAGCTGACCGAGCACCAAGACCGAGGCCATGTGAGGGAGGGCGAGCGAGCTCGAACCCACAGCAAGCAGGAGCAGGACAAGAACTTTGAAGCACAGCAAAATTAACAAAAAGCTATTAATACCACACACTCCTGTAGGTTAGAGTGAAGTGCAATGGGAATCTGCGTAATAATCTACAGGTAAACTAAATCGATAAATCCGTGTAAACCGATCTTAAATCTGCCCGGCTGTGAACTGTAGATTTCGTCAGATTCTCCAAAACAAATCGCATTTGTGACTCGCGATGTGCGCACACCATCTTATTGCTGAATAATTACAACACTTTACTTATTGGTGTTATGCTTCTTTGAAGATTGCTAGGAATTTGCTCAACCACCCCCTCACGCACACCTTTGATGCCCGAGTCCCTATTAAAACCATGAGGGGGAAAAAATTCAGCGGCGCCCCCTTTGGGCGGCTGACATCGCTAATTTTAGCACCCCGAAAAAGTTAGCGCCCCTGCACCCAAATTGAGTGGTAGCGCCCCAGGCAGGAGGCGGGGCGTTACTGGAAGCGCGCTCCCCCTCCTTCTTGGGGCGCTACCAGTCAATTTCGCGGCGCTACGTGCAACAGCGCCACGTCATTGCAGGTCTCCCTCCCCTGATTAAAGGGGAGGGGTCTAGCGCTGTGCGCATCGGAGACCCTGCTGGGCCGGGGTGCTGGGAAAACAGCCCGGCCTTCAAGAGGAGGGCCGGGCTGAGCCATCGTGGCCGGCACCCTGAAGTAAAAAAGGGGAAGGGGGCAGGTGCTGGCAGTCGGTCATAAAGAAACGGCCGCCCGACACCTGCCCTTTAAGTAGCGCCCCCTGACCCTGTCGAACATATCATCCGGCGATAGGTCAGGGGGTGCAAGGGACGCAGACTTGAATGAATATGACAGACAACTAGTTTAGCCATTCACCGCCAGATCTGGCTGGACCACATAAAGCACCATCGTCTGCCAAAATTGCTCACTATTCCAGGATCATTCTGTAATGCAAAGATAACCCCCGGTTTCTTTTCTCTACTACAAATAGTCTTCTTAAACCCCTCTCCCCCATCCTCACCTCCAACAAGTGTGAGCAGCTCATGGACTTCTTTGTCTCTAAGATTGAGACCATCCGTTCAGCTGCCTCTGCCACTTCCCTTTCTTCCCCTAGCCCACCGGGCCAAACTTCCTCTAAGGTTCCCCCTGCCCTAGCCCTGAACTCGCATCTTTCTCCAGTTTCTCTCCGATCTCCCCCCATGACCTCTCCGGGCTCATCTTGTCCATGAGACCCACTTCCTGCTCCCTCGACCCTATTCCCACTAAACTGCTGACCACCCAACTTCCTTTTCTGGCTCCCATGTTAGCTGATATTGTAAACAGTTCTCTCTCCTCAGGTACTGTCTGCTCGCCGTCATCACCCCTCTCCTCAAAAAACCAACCCTTGGCCCCTCCGTCCTTGCAAACTACCACCCCATCTCCAACCTCCCTTTCCTCTCCAAAGTCCTTGAACGTGTTGTCGCCTCCCAAATCCGTGCCCATCTTTCCGGCAACTCCATGTTTGAATCCCTCCAATCAGCTTTCTTATCAAAGCCACAAATGACATCCTTTGTGACTGTGACAAGCGTAAACTGTCCCTCCTCGTCCTTCCTGCAGCCTTTGACACGGTTGACCACTCCATCCTCCTCCAACGCCTCTCCACCATCGTCCAGCTGGGTGGGACTGCACTCGCCTGGTTCCATTATTATCTATCTAATCGTATCCAGAGAATCCCCGGCAATGGCTTCTCTTCCCACTCCCGCATCAGGTACTGACTTGGATGGAGAACTGGTTGGCAGACAGGAAGCAAAGAGTTGGAATAAACGGGTCTTTTTCCGAGTGGCAGGCAGTGACTAGTGGGGTACCGCACGGTGCTAGGACCCCAGCTATTCACAATATATATTAATGATCTAGACGAGGGAACTAGATGTAATATCTCCAAGTTTGCAGATGACACAAAGCTGGGTGGGTGTGTGTGCTGCGAGGAGGATGCCGAGAAACTCCAGTATGATTTGGACAGGTTGGGTGATTATACTGCATCTGCCATGCTTCTGCCCAATGTGGATAAATGCGAGGTTATCCACTTTAGTGGCAAAAACAGAAAGGCAGATTATTATCTGAACGGCAATAGATTGGGAGAAGGGGAAGTGCAACGAGACCTGGGTGTCCTTGTGCACCAGTCGCTGAAGGTAAGCATGCAGGTACAGCAGGCGGTTAAGAAGGCAAATGGTATGTTGGCCTTCATAGCGAGAGGATTCGAGTACAGGAGCAAGGATGTCTTGCTGCAGCTGTACAGGGCCTTGGTGAGACCACACCTTGAGTATTGTGTGCAGTTTTGGTCGCCTTATCTGAGGAAGGATGTTCTTGCCATGGAGGGTGTGCAGCGAAGATTCACCAGACTGATACCTGGGATGGCAGGAATGACGTACGAGGAGAGATTGGGTCGATTGGGCTTATACTCGCTGGAGTTTAGAAGAATGAGAGGGGATCTCATTGAAACTTATAAAATTCTAACAGGGCTAGACAGACTGGATGCAGGAAGGATGCTCCTGATGGCGGGTGAGTCCAGAACAAGACGTCACAGTCTAAGGAGAAGGGGTAAGCCATTTAGGACAGAGATGAGGAGGAATTTCTTCACCCAGAGAGTGGTGAACCTGTGGAATTCTCTACCACAGAAGGCAGTTGAGGCCAATTCATTAAATAGATTCAAGAAGGAGATAGATATATTTCTTAAGGCTAAAGGTATCAAGGGATATGGGGAGAAGGCAGGGACAGGGTACTGAGTTTGGATGATCAGCCATGATCTCATCGAATGGCGGAGCAGGCTTGAGGGGCCGAATGGCCTACTCCTGCTGCTATCTTTTAGGTTTCTATGTTTCTACCAGCCTACACTTAATTCACAGTACACCAACCTCCCACCCCGTCAACGTGCATCGTTTTCCTGCTCTCCTTTGCTAACTATAATCAATTTCCAATCAGAGTCTAAAGTTCATTAATAAGTTGTTGGTGAACTCTCGGGCCTGAAGTTCCAATGATTGAAAAATGACAGGAAAGTCAGAACACACCAGCGGCTAAGTGATCAATGGAGGGCGAGAAATTTGCACCGAACAGGTTCTCAGTGCACATACCATACCTGGTGCAACATCAGCATAGGTCCGCAGTGTGGCTGCTGAAAGGCCCTGGAGTCTGCGATGAGCATGTCCACTCTGCATTAGAAAAAACACATCGCACCATGTCAGTAAAATCAGAAACAGCGCTCTAGAAACAAGCTGAACAAGTCAGTCCACTTCCGCCATCATGCCACACACCATCTTCCAGGTTCTAGACTCCCACTTCTCATAAAAACCCTGATCAACCACTGCACCAAACAGAATCAGACCAGATCCTGGCTGATGTCCCAGTTATTGCTACTGTCCAAAATCTCTTCGCACAGCTGCTGTAGACTGACTGCACTTGAACTCAGCACCAGTCAGGATTAGGATTGAGTAAATCAGTATGTTTATATAATAAAAACTGAAAATATTCAACAAAATCAATTATATAATTTAAAATTGGACATATTTTTACAAATCCCTAATGCTTTCAGGTATTTACAATTGCAGGACAGTAAAGCATAACATTGCAGTAAACCACGACATCAACAATCAGTCAGGGTACAATCCTGAGCTCTGGAGGGGAGGAGGAGAGAGGAGGGGGAGCTCCAGCCCCGGGGGCGCGGCGGTCAGGCCCAGGCGGGGCCGCCCAAGCCCCGGGGGCCCGGCGGTCAGGCCCAGGCGGGGCCGCTCCAGCCCCGGGGCCCGGCGGTCAGGCCCAGGCGGGGCCGCGGCCTTCCCAAGGTTACAGGCCCCGCGGTGAGGGCCGCCCTGCTGGCCGGGGCTCCAGCCCTGCCGCCTCCCGCTCCCTGCCCCGGGCTGACCCACCGCCAGCCCCGGGCCCCGCACACTGACCTTGAGCAGCTGCCGGTACACCGAGCTCCAGCTCCAGCCCCGGACCGAGCCCGCGCCCGCCGCCATCACCGCCAGCACAAGAGCCGCACCGCGCCTGCGCACCAACACCCCCCACACAAACACTCTCATTGGTCCGCGCCGGGAGGGGGCGGGGCCAGCAACAACACGGAAATAGAATCCACATAAACACTGACTGAGACTCTGACACTGACACACTCACACAAACGCAATCTCACACTGACACACTCACACTGACACACTCACTGACACACTCACTGACACACTCACACTGACACACTCACTGACACACTCCCACGCTGACACTCTCACACTGACTCTCACACTGACTTACTCTCACACTGACACACTCTCACACTGACTCACTCTCACACTGACTCACTCACTGACACACTGACTCTCACACTGACTCACTCTCACACTGACTCACTCGTTGACACATTCTCACACTGACTCACTCACTGACACACTCTCACACTGACTCACTCTCACACTGACTCACTCACTGACACACTCTCACACCGATTCACTCTCACACTGACTCACTCTCACACTGACTCACTCACTGACACACTCTCACACTGACTCACTCACTGACACACTCACACTGACTCACTCACTGACACACTCTCACACTGACTCACTCTCACACTGACTCACTTACTGACACACTCTCACACTGACTCACTCTCACACTGACTGACACACTGACACACTCTCACACTGACTCACTCACTGACACACTCTCACACTGACACACTCTCACACTGACTCACTCACTGACACACTCTCACACTGACACACTCACTGACACACTCTCACACTGACTCACTCACTGACACACTCACACTGACACACTCACTGACACACTCTCACACTGACTCACTCACTAACACACTCTCACACTGACTCACTCACTGACACACTCTCACACTGACACACTCACTGACACACTCTCACACTGAGTCACTCACTGACACACTCTCACACTGACTCACTCACTAACACACTCTCACACTGACATCACTCACTGACTCACTCTCACACTGACTCACTCACTGACACACTCTCACACTGACTCTCACACTGACACACTCTCACACTGACTCTCACACTGACTCCCACACTGACTCACTCTCACACTGACTCCCATGCTGACACACTCTCACACTGACTCCCACACTGACTCCCATACTGTCACACTCTCACACTGACTCTCCCACTGACTCCCACACTGACACACTCACACTGACACACTCACTGACACACTCCCACACTGACACACTCACTGACACACTCTCACACTGACACACTCTTACACTGAGTCTCACACTGACTCTGACGCTGACACACGCTCACACTGTCCCACTCTCACCCTGACACACTCTCACACTGACACACTCTCACACTGACACACACTCACACTGACTCTCACACTGACTCACTCTCACACTGACTCTCACACTGACAAACTCTCACACTGACTCTCACACTGACACACTCTCACACTGACACACTCTCACACTGACTCTCACATTGACTCACTCTCACTCTGACTATCACACTGACACATTCTCACACTGACTCACTCTCACACTGACTCACTCACTGACACACTGACTCTCACACTGACACACACTCACACTGACTATCACACTGACACATTCTCACACTGACTCACTCTCACACTGACTCACTCACTGACACACTGACTCTCACACTGACACACACTCACACTGACTCTCACACTGACACACGCTCACACTGTCACACTCTCACACTGACACACTCTCACACTGACACACTCTCACACTGACTCACTCTCACACTGACTCACTCACTGACACACTGACTCTCACACTGATACACTCTCACACTGACACTCTCACACTGACACACTCTCACACTGACTCTCACACTGACACACACTCACACTGACTCGCACACTGACACACTCTCACACTGACTCTCACACTGACACACTCTCACACTGACTCACTCTCACACTGACTCACTCACTGACACACTGACTCTCACACTGACACACTCTCACACTGACTCTCACACTGACACACTCTCACACTGACTCACTCACTGACTCACTCTCACACTGACTCACTCTCACACTGACTCACTCACTGACACACTGACTCTCACACTGACACACACTCACACTGACTCGCACACTGACACACTCTCACACTGACTCTCACACTGACACACTCTCACACTGACTCACACTCACACTGACTCACTTACTGACAAACTGACTCTCACACTGACACACTCTCACACTGACTCGCACACTGACACACTCCCACACTGACACACTCTCACACTGACGCTCACGTTGACTCACTCTCACACTGACTCACTCTCACACTGACTCACTCACTGACACACTGACTCTCACACTGACACACACTCACACTGACTCGCACACTGACACACTCTCACACTGACTCTCACACTGACACACTCTCAAACTGACTCACTCTCACACCGACTCACTCACTGACACACTGACTCTCACACTGACACACTCTCACACTGACTCGCACACTGACACACTCTCACACTGACACTCTCACACTGACACACTCTCACACTGACTCTCACACTGACACACACTCACACTGACTCGCACACTGACACACTCTCACACTGACTCTCAAACTGACACACTCTCACACTGACTCACTCTCACACTGACTCACTCACTGACACACTGACTCTCACACTGACACACTCTCACACTGACTCGCACACTGACACACTCTCACACTGACACTCTCACAATGACACACTCTCACACTGACACTCTCACAATGACACACTCTCACACTGACTCTCACACTGACACACACTCACACTGACTCTCACACTGACTCACTCTCACACTGACTCTCACACTGACACACTCTCACACTGACTCTCACACTGACACACTCTCACACTGACACACTCTCACACTGACTCTCACATTGACTCACACTCACTCTGACTCTCACACTGACTCACTCTCACACTGACTCACTCACTGACACACTGACTCTCACACTGACACACTCTCACACTGACTCTCACACTGACACACTCTCACACTGACTCACTCACTGACTCACTCTCACACTGACTCACTCTCACACTGACTCACTCACTGACACACTGACTCTCACACTGACACACACTCACACTGACTCGCACACTGACACACTCTCACACTGACTCTCACACTGACACACTCTCACACTGACTCACACTCACACTGACTCACTTACTGACAAACTGACTCTCACACTGACACACTCTCACACTGACTCGCACACTGACACACTCCCACACTGACACACTCTCACACTGACGCTCACGTTGACTCACTCTCACACTGACTCACTCTCACACTGACTCACTCACTGACACACTGACTCTCACACTGACACACACTCACACTGACTCGCACACTGACACACTCTCACACTGACTCTCACACTGACACACTCTCAAACTGACTCACTCTCACACCGACTCACTCACTGACACACTGACTCTCACACTGACACACTCTCACACTGACTCGCACACTGACACACTCTCACACTGACACTCTCACACTGACACACTCTCACACTGACTCTCACACTGACACACACTCACACTGACTCGCACACTGACACACTCTCACACTGACTCTCAAACTGACACACTCTCACACTGACTCACTCTCACACTGACTCACTCACTGACACACTGACTCTCACACTGACACACTCTCACACTGACTCGCACACTGACACACTCTCACACTGACACTCTCACAATGACACACTCTCACACTGACACTCTCACAATGACACACTCTCACACTGACTCTCACACTGACACACACTCACACTGACTCTCACAATGACTCACTCTCACACTGACTCTCACACTGACACACTCTCACACTGACTCTCACACTGACACACTCTCACATTGACACACTCTCACACTGACTCTCACACTGACTCACACTCACTCTGACTCTCACACTGACACACTCTCACACTGACTCACTCTCACACTGACTCACTCACTGACACACTGACTCTCACACTGACACACTCTCACACTGACTCTCACACTGACACACTCTCACACTGACTCACTCACTGACTCACTCTCACACTGACTCACTCTCACACTGACTCACTCACTGACACACTGACTCTCACACTGACACACACTCACACTGACTCGCACACTGACACACTCTCACACTGACTCTCACACTGACACACTCTCACACTGACTCACACTCACACTGACTCACTTACTGACAAACTGACTCTCACACTGACACACTCTCACACTGACTCGCACACTGACACACTCCCACACTGACACACTCTCACACTGACGCTCACGTTGACTCACTCTCACACTGACTCACTCTCACACTGACTCACTCACTGACACACTGACTCTCACACTGACACACACTCACACTGACTCGCACACTGACACACTCTCACACTGACTCTCACACTGACACACTCTCAAACTGACTCACTCTCACACCGACTCACTCACTGACACACTGACTCTCACACTGACACACTCTCACACTGACTCGCACACTGACACACTCTCACACTGACACTCTCACACTGACACACTCTCACACTGACTCTCACACTGACACACACTCACACTGACTCTCACACTGACACACTCTCACACTGACTCTCAAACTGACACACTCTCACACTGACTCACTCTCACACTGACTCACTCACTGACACACTGACTCTCACACTGACACACTCTCACACTGACTCGCACACTGACACACTCTCACACTGACACTCTCACACTGACACACTCTCACACTGACACTCTCACACTGACACACTCTCACACTGACTCTCACACTGACACACACTCACACTGACTCTCACACTGACTCACTCTCACACTGACTCTCACACTGACACACTCTCACACTGACTCTCACACTGACACACTCTCACACTGACACACTCTCACACTGACTCTCACATTGACTCACACTCACTCTGACTCTCACACTGACACACTCTCACACTGACACACTCTCACACTGACTCACTCACTGACACACTGACTCTCACACTGACACACTCTCACACTGACTCTCACACTGACACACTCACACTGACACACTCTCACACTGACACACTCTCACACTGTCACACTCTCACACTGACACACTCTCACACTGACACACTCTCACACTGACTCTCACACTGACTCTCACACTGACACACTCTCACACTGACTCACTCTCACACTGACTCACTCACTGACACACTGACTCTCACACTGACACACTCTCACACTGACTCTCACACTGACACACTCTCACACTGACTCTCACACTGACACACACTCACACTGACTTTCACACTGACACACTCTCACACTGACTCTCACACTGACACACTCTCACACTGACTCACTCGCACACTGACTCACTCACTGACACACTGACTCTCACACTGACACACTCTCACACTGACTCACTCACTGACTCACTCTCACACTGACTCACTCTCACACTGACTCTCTCACTGACACACTCTCACACTGACTCACTCACTGACTCAATCTCACACTGACTCACTCTCACACTGACTCACTCGTTGACACATTCTCACACTGACTCACTCACTGACACACTCTCACACTGACTCACTCTCACACTGACTCACTCACTGACACACTCTCACACCGATTCACTCTCACACTGACTCACTCTCACACTGACTCACTCACTGACACACTCTCACACTGACTCACTCACTGACACACTCACACTGACTCACTCACTGACACACTCTCACACTGACTCACTCTCACACTGACTCACTTACTGACACACTCTCACACTGACTCACTCTCACACTGACTGACACACTGACACACTCTCACACTGACTCACTCACTGACACACTCTCACACTGACACACTCTCACACTGACTCACTCACTGACACACTCTCACACTGACACACTCACTGACACACTCTCACACTGACTCACTCACTGACACACTCACACTGACACACTCACTGACACACTCTCACACTGACTCACTCACTAACACACTCTCACACTGACTCACTCACTGACACACTCTCACACTGACACACTCACTGACACACTCTCACACTGAGTCACTCACTGACACACTCTCACACTGACTCACTCACTAACACACTCTCACACTGACATCACTCACTGACTCACTCTCACACTGACTCACTCACTGACACACTCTCACACTGACTCTCACACTGACACACTCTCACACTGACTCTCACACTGACTCCCACACTGACTCACTCTCACACTGACTCACTCTCACACTGACTCACTCACTGACACACTGACTCTCACACTGACACACACTCACACTGACTCGCACACTGACACACTCTCACACTGACTCTCACACTGACACACTCTCACACTGACTCACACTCACACTGACTCACTTACTGACAAACTGACTCTCACACTGACACACTCTCACACTGACTCGCACACTGACACACTCCCACACTGACACACTCTCACACTGACGCTCACGTTGACTCACTCTCACACTGACTCACTCTCACACTGACTCACTCACTGACACACTGACTCTCACACTGACACACACTCACACTGACTCGCACACTGACACACTCTCACACTGACTCTCACACTGACACACTCTCAAACTGACTCACTCTCACACCGACTCACTCACTGACACACTGACTCTCACACTGACACACTCTCACACTGACTCGCACACTGACACACTCTCACACTGACACTCTCACACTGACACACTCTCACACTGACTCTCACACTGACACACACTCACACTGACTCGCACACTGACACACTCTCACACTGACTCTCACACTGACACACTCTCACACTGACTCACTCTCACACTGACTCACTCACTGACACACTGACTCTCACACTGACACACTCTCACACTGACTCGCACACTGACACACTCTCACACTGACACTCTCACAATGACACACTCTCACACTGACACTCTCACACTGACACACTCTCACACTGACTCTCACACTGACACACACTCACACTGACTCTCACAATGACTCACTCTCACACTGACTCTCACACTGACACACTCTCACACTGACTCTCACACTGACACACTCTCACATTGACACACTCTCACACTGACTCTCACATTGACTCACACTCACTCTGACTCTCACACTGACACACTCTCACACTGACTCACTCTCACACTGACTCACTCACTGACACACTGACTCTCACACTGACACACTCTCACACTGACTCTCACACTGACACACTCTCACACTGACTCACTCACTGACTCACTCTCACACTGACTCACTCTCACACTGACTCACTCACTGACACACTGACTCTCACACTGACACACACTCACACTGACTCGCACACTGACACACTCTCACACTGACTCTCACACTGACACACTCTCACACTGACTCACACTCACACTGACTCACTTACTGACAAACTGACTCTCACACTGACACACTCTCACACTGACTCGCACACTGACACACTCCCACACTGACACACTCTCACACTGACGCTCACGTTGACTCACTCTCACACTGACTCACTCTCACACTGACTCACTCACTGACACACTGACTCTCACACTGACACACACTCACACTGACTCGCACACTGACACACTCTCACACTGACTCTCACACTGACACACTCTCAAACTGACTCACTCTCACACCGACTCACTCACTGACACACTGACTCTCACACTGACACACTCTCACACTGACTCGCACACTGACACACTCTCACACTGACACTCTCACACTGACACACTCTCACACTGACTCTCACACTGACACACACTCACACTGACTCGCACACTGACACACTCTCACACTGACTCTCAAACTGACACACTCTCACACTGACTCACTCTCACACTGACTCACTCACTGACACACTGACTCTCACACTGACACACTCTCACACTGACTCGCACACTGACACACTCTCACACTGACACTCTCACAATGACACACTCTCACACTGACACTCTCACAATGACACACTCTCACACTGACTCTCACACTGACACACACTCACACTGACTCTCACAATGACTCACTCTCACACTGACTCTCACACTGACACACTCTCACACTGACTCTCACACTGACACACTCTCACATTGACACACTCTCACACTGACTCTCACATTGACTCACACTCACTCTGACTCTCACACTGACACACTCTCACACTGACTCACTCTCACACTGACTCACTCACTGACACACTGACTCTCACATTGACACACTCTCACACTGACTCTCACACTGACACACTCGCACACTGACACACTCTCACACTGACACACGCTCACACTGTCACACTCTCACATTGACACACTCTCACACTGGACACACTCTCACACTGACTCTCACACTGACTCTCACACTGACACACTCTCACACTGACTCACTCTCACACTGACTCACTCACTGACACACTGACTCTCACACTGACACACTCTCACACTGACTCGCACACTGACACACTCTCACACTGACTCTCACACTGACACACACTCACACTGACTTGCACACTGACACACTCTCACACTGACCTCACACTGACACACTCTCACACTGACTCACTCGCACACTGACTCACTCACTGACACACTGACTCTCACACTGACACACTCTCACACTGACTCACTCACTGACTCACTCTCACACTGACTCACTCTCACACTGACTCTCTCACTGACACACTCTCACACTGACTCACTCACTGACTCAATCTCACACTGACTCACTCTCACACTGACTCACTCGTTGACACATTCTCACACTGACTCACTCACTGACACACTCTCACACTGACTCACTCTCACACTGACTCACTCACTGACACACTCTCACACCGATTCACTCTCACACTGACTCACTCTCACACTGACTCACTCACTGACACACTCTCACACTGACTCACTCACTGACACACTCACACTGACTCACTCACTGACACACTCTCACACTGACTCACTCTCACACTGACTCACTTACTGACACACTCTCACACTGACTCACTCTCACACTGACTGACACACTGACACACTCTCACACTGACTCACTCACTGACACACTCTCACACTGACACACTCTCACACTGACTCACTCACTGACACACTCTCACACTGACACACTCACTGACACACTCTCACACTGACTCACTCACTGACACACTCACACTGACACACTCACTGACACACTCTCACACTGACTCACTCACTAACACACTCTCACACTGACTCACTCACTGACACACTCTCACACTGACACACTCACTGACACACTCTCACACTGAGTCACTCACTGACACACTCTCACACTGACTCACTCACTAACACACTCTCACACTGACATCACTCACTGACTCACTCTCACACTGACTCACTCACTGACACACTCTCACACTGACTCTCACACTGACACACTCTCACACTGACTCTCACACTGACTCCCACACTGACTCACTCTCACACTGACTCCCATGCTGACACACTCTCACACTGACTCCCACACTGACTCCCATACTGTCACACTCTCACACTGACTCTCCCACTGACTCCCACACTGACACACTCACACTGACACACTCACTGACACACTCCCACACTGACACACTCACTGACACACTCTCACACTGACACACTCTTACACTGAGTCTCACACTGACTCTGACGCTGACACACGCTCACACTGTCCCACTCTCACCCTGACACACTCTCACACTGACACACTCTCACACTGACACACACTCACACTGACTCTCACACTGACTCACTCTCACACTGACTCTCACACTGACAAACTCTCACACTGACTCTCACACTGACACACTCTCACACTGACACACTCTCACACTGACTCTCACATTGACTCACTCTCACTCTGACTATCACACTGACACATTCTCACACTGACTCACTCTCACACTGACTCACTCACTGACACACTGACTCTCACACTGACACACACTCACACTGACTATCACACTGACACACTCTCACACTGACTCACTCTCACACTGACTCACTCACTGACACACTGACTCTCACACTGACACACACTCACACTGACTCTCACACTGACACACGCTCACACTGTCACACTCTCACACTGACACACTCTCACACTGACACACTCTCACACTGACTCACTCTCACACTGACTCACTCACTGACACACTGACTCTCACACTGATACACTCTCACACTGACACTCTCACACTGACACACTCTCACACTGACTCTCACACTGACACACACTCACACTGACTCGCACACTGACACACTCTCACACTGACTCTCACACTGACACACTCTCACACTGACTCACTCTCACACTGACTCACTCACTGACACACTGACTCTCACACTGACACACTCTCACACTGACTCTCACACTGACACACTCTCACACTGACTCACTCACTGACTCACTCTCACACTGACTCACTCTCACACTGACTCACTCACTGACACACTGACTCTCACACTGACACACACTCACACTGACTCGCACACTGACACACTCTCACACTGACTCTCACACTGACACACTCTCACACTGACTCACACTCACACTGACTCACTTACTGACAAACTGACTCTCACACTGACACACTCTCACACTGACTCGCACACTGACACACTCCCACACTGACACACTCTCACACTGACGCTCACGTTGACTCACTCTCACACTGACTCACTCTCACACTGACTCACTCACTGACACACTGACTCTCACACTGACACACACTCACACTGACTCGCACACTGACACACTCTCACACTGACTCTCACACTGACACACTCTCAAACTGACTCACTCTCACACGACTCACTCACTGACACACTGACTCTCACACTGACACACTCTCACACTGACTCTCACACTGACACACTCTCACACTGACACTCTCACACTGACACACTCTCACACTGACTCTCACACTGACACACACTCACACTGACTCGCACACTGACACACTCTCACACTGACTCTCAAACTGACACACTCTCACACTGACTCACTCTCACACTGACTCACTCACTGACACACTGACTCTCACACTGACACACTCTCACACTGACTCGCACACTGACACACTCTCACACTGACACTCTCACAATGACACACTCTCACACTGACACTCTCACAATGACACACTCTCACACTGACTCTCACACTGACACACACTCACACTGACTCTCACAATGACTCACTCTCACACTGACTCTCACACTGACACACTCTCACACTGACTCTCACACTGACACACTCTCACATTGACACACTCTCACACTGACTCTCACATTGACTCACACTCACTCTGACTCTCACACTGACACACTCTCACACTGACTCACTCTCACACTGACTCACTCACTGACACACTGACTCTCACATTGACACACTCTCACACTGACTCTCACACTGACACACTCGCACACTGACACACTCTCACACTGACTCTCACACTGACACACGCTCACACTGTCACACTCTCACATTGACACACTCTCACACTGACACACTCTCACACTGACTCTCACACTGACTCTCACACTGACACACTCTCACACTGACTCACTCTCACACTGACTCACTCACTGACACACTGACTCTCACACTGACACACTCTCACACTGACTCGCACACTGACACACTCTCACACTGACTCTCACACTGACACACACTCACACTGACTTGCACACTGACACACTCTCACACTGACTCTCACACTGACACACTCTCACACTGACTCACTCGCACACTGACTCACTCACTGACACACTGACTCTCACACTGACACACTCTCACACTGACTCACTCACTGACTCACTCTCACACTGACTCACTCTCACACTGACTCTCTCACTGACACACTCTCACACTGACTCACTCACTGACTCAATCTCACACTGACTCACTCTCACACTGACTCTCACACTGACACACACTCACACTGACTCGCACACTGACACACTCTCACACTGACACACACTCACACTGACTCGCACACTGACACACTCTCACACTGACGCTCACACTGACACACTCTCACACTGACTCACTCTCACACTGACTCACTCACTGACACACTGACACTCACACTGACACACTCTCACACTGACTCGCACACTGACACTATCTCACACTGACACTCTCACACTGTCACACTCTCACACTGACTCTCACACTGACACGCTCTCACACTGACTCACTCTCACACTGACTCACTCACTGACAGACTGACTCTCACACTGACACACTCTCACACTGACTCTCACAATGACACACTCTCACACTGACTCACTCACTGACACACACTCACACTGACTCTCACACTGACACACTCTCACACTGACTCACTCTCACACTGACTCACTCACTGACACACTGACTCTCACACTGACACACTCTCACACTGACTCACTCTCACACTGACTCACTCACTGACACACTGACACATTCGCACTGACACACTCTCACACTGACTCGCACACTGACACACTCTCACACTGACACTCTCACACTGACACACTCTCACACTGACTCTCACACTGACACACACTCACACTGACTCGCACACTGACACAGTCTCACACTGGCTCTCACACTGACACACTCTCACACTGACTCACTCTCACACTGACTCACTGACTGACACACTGACTCTCACACTGACACACTCTCACACTGACTCGCACACTGACACACTCTCACACTGACACTCTCACACTGACTCACTCACTGACACACTGACTCTCACACTGACACACTCTCACACTGACTCTCACACTGACTCTCACACTGACACACTCTCACACTGACTCTCACACTGACACACTCTCACACTGACACTCTCACACTGACACACTCTCACACTGACTCTCACACTGACACACTCTCACACTGACTCTCACACTGACACACTCTCACACTGACTCTCAACTGACACACTCTCACACTGACTCACTCTCACACTGACTCACTCACTGACACACTGACTCTCACACTGACACACTCTCACACTGACTCGCACACTGACACACTCTCACACTGACACTCTCACAATGACACACTCTCACACTGACACTCTCACACTGACACACTCTCACACTGACTCTCACACTGACACACACTCACACTGACTCTCACACTGACTCACTCTCACACTGACTCTCACACTGACACACTCTCACACTGACTCTCACACTGACACACTCTCACACTGACACACTCTCACACTGACTCTCACATTGACTCACACTCACTCTGACTCTCACACTGACACACTCTCACACTGACTCACTCTCACACTGACTCACTCACTGACACACTGACTCTCACACTGACACACTCTCACACTGACTCTCACACTGACACACTCTCACACTGACTCACTCACTGACTCACTCTCACACTGACTCACTCTCACACTGACTCACTCACTGACACACTGACTCTCACACTGACACACACTCACACTGACTCGCACACTGACACACTCTCACACTGACTCTCACACTGACACACTCTCACACTGACTCACACTCACACTGACTCACTTACTGACAAACTGACTCTCACACTGACACACTCTCACACTGACTCGCACACTGACACACTCCCACACTGACACACTCTCACACTGACGCTCACGTTGACTCACTCTCACACTGACTCACTCTCACACTGACTCACTCACTGACACACTGACTCTCACACTGACACACACTCACACTGACTCGCACACTGACACACTCTCACACTGACTCTCACACTGACACACTCTCAAACTGACTCACTCTCACACCGACTCACTCACTGACACACTGACTCTCACACTGACACACTCTCACACTGACTCGCACACTGACACACTCTCACACTGACACTCTCACACTGACACACTCTCACACTGACTCTCACACTGACACACACTCACACTGACTCGCACACTGACACACTCTCACACTGACTCTCAAACTGACACACTCTCACACTGACTCACTCTCACACTGACTCACTCACTGACACACTGACTCTCACACTGACACACTCTCACACTGACTCGCACACTGACACACTCTCACACTGACACTCTCACAATGACACACTCTCACACTGACACTCTCACAATGACACACTCTCACACTGACTCTCACACTGACACACACTCACACTGACTCTCACAATGACTCACTCTCACACTGACTCTCACACTGACACACTCTCACACTGACTCTCACACTGACACACTCTCACATTGACACACTCTCACACTGACTCTCACATTGACTCACACTCACTCTGACTCTCACACTGACACACTCTCACACTGACTCACTCTCACACTGACTCACTCACTGACACACTGACTCTCACACTGACACACTCTCACACTGACTCTCACACTGACACACTCGCACACTGACACACTCTCACACTGACACACGCTCACACTGTCACACTCTCACATTGACACACTCTCACACTGACACACTCTCACACTGACTCTCACACTGACTCTCACACTGACACACTCTCACACTGACTCACTCTCACACTGACTCACTCACTGACACACTGACTCTCACACTGACACACTCTCACACTGACTCGCACACTGACACACTCTCACACTGACTCTCACACTGACACACACTCACACTGACTTGCACACTGACACACTCTCACACTGACTCTCACACTGACACACTCTCACACTGACTCACTCGCACACTGACTCACTCACTGACACACTGACTCTCACACTGACACACTCTCACACTGACTCACTCACTGACTCACTCTCACACTGACTCACTCTCACACTGACTCTCTCACTGACACACTCTCACACTGACTCACTCACTGACTCAATCTCACACTGACTCACTCTCACACTGACTCACTCGTTGACACATTCTCACACTGACTCACTCACTGACACACTCTCACACTGACTCACTCTCACACTGACTCACTCACTGACACACTCTCACACCGATTCACTCTCACACTGACTCACTCTCACACTGACTCACTCACTGACACACTCTCACACTGACTCACTCACTGACACACTCACACTGACTCACTCACTGACACACTCTCACACTGACTCACTCTCACACTGACTCACTTACTGACACACTCTCACACTGACTCACTCTCACACTGACTGACACACTGACACACTCTCACACTGACTCACTCACTGACACACTCTCACACTGACACACTCTCACACTGACTCACTCACTGACACACTCTCACACTGACACACTCACTGACACACTCTCACACTGACTCACTCACTGACACACTCACACTGACACACTCACTGACACACTCTCACACTGACTCACTCACTAACACACTCTCACACTGACTCACTCACTGACACACTCTCACACTGACACACTCACTGACACACTCTCACACTGAGTCACTCACTGACACACTCTCACACTGACTCACTCACTAACACACTCTCACACTGACATCACTCACTGACTCACTCTCACACTGACTCACTCACTGACACACTCTCACACTGACTCTCACACTGACACACTCTCACACTGACTCTCACACTGACTCCCACACTGACTCACTCTCACACTGACTCCCATGCTGACACACTCTCACACTGACTCCCACACTGACTCCCATACTGTCACACTCTCACACTGACTCTCCCACTGACTCCCACACTGACACACTCACACTGACACACTCACTGACACACTCCCACACTGACACACTCACTGACACACTCTCACACTGACACACTCTTACACTGAGTCTCACACTGACTCTGACGCTGACACACGCTCACACTGTCCCACTCTCACCCTGACACACTCTCACACTGACACACTCTCACACTGACACACACTCACACTGACTCTCACACTGACTCACTCTCACACTGACTCTCACACTGACAAACTCTCACACTGACTCTCACACTGACACACTCTCACACTGACACACTCTCACACTGACTCTCACATTGACTCACTCTCACTCTGACTATCACACTGACACATTCTCACACTGACTCACTCTCACACTGACTCACTCACTGACACACTGACTCTCACACTGACACACACTCACACTGACTCTCACACTGACACTCACACACACACTCACTCACTCTCACACTGACTCACTCACTGACACACTGACTCTCACACTGACACACACTCACACTGACTCTCACACTGACACACGCTCACACTGTCACACTCTCACACTGACACACTCTCACACTGACACACCTCACACTGACTCACTCTCACACTGACTCACTCACTGACACACTGACTCTCACACTGATACACTCTCACACTGACACTCTCACACTGACACACTCTCACACTGACTCTCACACTGACACACACTCACACTGACTCGCACACTGACACACTCTCACACTGACTCTCACACTGACACACTCTCACACTGACTCACTCTCACACTGACTCACTCACTGACACACTGACTCTCACACTGACACACTCTCACACTGACTCTCACACTGACACACTCTCACACTGACTCACTCACTGACTCACTCTCACACTGACTCACTCTCACACTGACTCACTCACTGACACACTGACTCTCACACTGACACACACTCACACTGACTCGCACACTGACACACTCTCACACTGACTCTCACACTGACACACTCTCACACTGACTCACACTCACACTGACTCACTTACTGACAAACTGACTCTCACACTGACACACTCTCACACTGACTCGCACACTGACACACTCCCACACTGACACACTCTCACACTGACGCTCACGTTGACTCACTCTCACACTGACTCACTCTCACACTGACTCACTCACTGACACACTGACTCTCACACTGACACACACTCACACTGACTCGCACACTGACACACTCTCACACTGACTCTCACACTGACACACTCTCAAACTGACTCACTCTCACACCGACTCACTCACTGACACACTGACTCTCACACTGACACACTCTCACACTGACTCGCACACTGACACACTCTCACACTGACACTCTCACACTGACACACTCTCACACTGACTCTCACACTGACACACACTCACACTGACTCGCACACTGACACACTCTCACACTGACTCTCAAACTGACACACTCTCACACTGACTCACTCTCACACTGACTCACTCACTGACACACTGACTCTCACACTGACACACTCTCACACTGACTCGCACACTGACACACTCTCACACTGACACTCTCACAATGACACACTCTCACACTGACACTCTCACAATGACACACTCTCACACTGACTCTCACACTGACACACACTCACACTGACTCTCACAATGACTCACTCTCACACTGACTCTCACACTGACACACTCTCACACTGACACACTCTCACATTGACACACTCTCACACTGACTCTCACATTGACTCACACTCACTCTGACTCTCACACTGACACACTCTCACACTGACACACTCTCACACTGACTCACTCACTGACACACTGACTCTCACATTGACACACTCTCACACTGACTCTCACACTGACACACTCGCACACTGACACACTCTCACACTGACTCTCACACTGACACACGCTCACACTGTCACACTCTCACATTGACACACTCTCACACCTGACACACTCTCACACTGACTCTCACACTGACTCTCACACTGACACACTCTCACACTGACTCACTCTCACATGACTCACTCACTGACACACTGACTCTCACACTGACACACTCTCACACTGACTCGCACACTGACACACTCTCACACTGACTCTCACACTGACACACACTCACACTGACTTGCACACTGACACACTCTCACACTGACTCTCACACTGACACACTCTCACACTGACTCACTCGCACACTGACTCACTCACTGACACTGACTCTCACATCTGACACACTCTCAACACTGACTCACTCACTGACTCACTCTCACACTGACTCACTCTCACACTGACTCTCTCACACTGACACACTCTCACACTGACTCACTGACTGACTAATCTCACACTGCCTCACTCTCACACTGACTCTCACACTGACACACACTCACACTGACTCGCACACTGACACACTCTCACACTGACACACACTCACACTGACTCGCACACTGACACACTCTCACACTGACTCTCACACTGACACACTCTCACACTGACTCACTCTCACACTGACTCACTCACTGACACACTGACTCTCACACTGACACACTCTCACACTGACTCGCACACTGACACAATCTCACACTGACACTCTCACACTGACACACTCTCACACTGACTCTCACACTGACACGCTCTCACACTGACTCACTCTCACACTGACTCACTCACTGACAGACTGACTCTCACACTGACACACTCTCACACTGACTCTCACAATGACACACTCTCACACTGACTCACTCACTGACACACACTCACACTGACTCTCACACTGACGCACTCTCACACTGACTCACTCTCACACTGACTCACTCACTGACACACTGACTCTCACACTGACACACACTCACACTGACTCGCACACTGACACACTCTCACACTGACTCTCACACTGACACACTCTCACACTGACTCACTCTCACACTGACTCACTCACTGACACACTGACACATTCGCACTGACACACTCTCACACTGACTCGCACACTGACACACTCTCACACTGACACTCTCACACTGACACACTCTCACACTGACTCTCACACTGACACACACTCACACTGACTCGCACACTGACACAGTCTCACACTGGCTCTCACACTGACACACTCTCACACTGACTCACTCTCACACTGACTCACTGACTGACACACTGACTCTCACACTGACACACTCTCACACTGACTCGCACACTGACACACTCTCAGACTGACACTCTCACACTGACTCACTCACTGACACACTGACTCTCACACTGACACACTCTCACACTGACTCTCACACTGACTCTCACACTGACACACTCTCACACTGACTCTCACATTGACTCACTCTCACACTGACTCACTCTCACACTGACTCACTCACTGACACACTGACTCTCACACTTACACACACTCACACTGACTCGCACACTGACACACTCTCACACTGAGTCTCACACTGACACACTCTCACACTGACACACTCTCACACTGAGTCTCACACTGACACTCTCACACTGACACACTCTCACACTGGCTCACTCTCACACTGACTCACTCACTAACACACTGACTCTCACACTGACACACTCTCACACTGACTCGCACACTGACACACTCTCACACTGACACTCTCACACTGACACACTCCCACACTGACTCTCACACTGACACACACTCACACTGACTCGCACACTGACACACTCTCACACTGACTCTCACACTGACACACTCTCACACTGACTCACTCTCACACTGACTCACTCACTGACACACTGACTCTCACAATGACACACTCTCACACTGACTCTCACACTGACACACTCTCACACTGACTCACTCACTGACTCACTCTCACACTGACTCAATCTGACTCTGAATCACTCACTGACACACTGACTCACACTGACACTGACTCGCACACTGACACACTCTCACACTGACTCTCACACTGACACACTCTCACACTGACTCACTCTCACACTGACTCACTTACTGACACACTGACTCTCACACTGACACACTCTCACACTGACTCGCACACTGACACACTCTCACACTGACACTCTCACACTGACACACTCTCACACTGACTCTCACACTGACACACACTCACACTGACTCGCACACTGACACACTCTCACACTGACTCTCACACTGACACACTCTCACACTGACTCACTCTCACACTGACTCACTCACTGACACACTGACTCTCACATGACACACTCTCACACTGACTCTCACACTGACACACTCTCACACTGACTCACTCACTGACTCACTCTCACACTGACTCAATCTGACACTGAATCACTCACTGACACACTGACTCACACTGACACACACTCACACTGACTCGCACACTGACACACTCTCACACTGACTCTCACACTGACACACTCTCACACTGACTCACTCTCACACTGACTCACTTACTGACACACTGACTCTCACACTGACACACTCTCACACTGACTCGCACACTGACACACTCTCACACTGACACACTCTCACACTGACTCACTCTCACACTGACTCACTCACTGACACACTGACTCTCACACTTACACACTCTCACACTGACTAGCACACTGACACACTCTCACACTGACACACTCTCACACTGACTCTCACACTGACACACACTCACACTGACTCGCACACTGACACACTCTCACACTGACTCTCACACTGACACACTCTCACACTGACTCACTCTCACAATGACTCACTCAATGACACACTGACTCTCACACTGACACACTCTCACACTGACTCGCACACGGACACACTCTCACACTGACACTCTCACACTGACTCACTCACTGACACACTGACTCTCACACTGACACACTCTCACACTGACTCTCACACTGACTCTCACACTGACACACTCTCACACTGACACACTCTCACACTGACTCTCACACTGACACACTCTCACACTGACTCACTCACTAACACACTCTCACACTGACTCACTCACTGACACACTCTCACACTGACACACTCACTGACACACTCTCACACTGAATCACTCACTGACACACTCTCACACTGACTCACTCACTAACACACTCTCACACTGACATCTCTCACTGACTCATTCTTACACTGACTCACTCACTGACACACTCTCACACTGACTCTCACACTGACTCCCACACTGACACACTCTCACACTGACTCCCACACTGAGTCCCATACTGTCACACTCTCACACTGACTCTCCCACTGACTCCCACACTGACACACTCACACTGACACACTCCCACACTGACACACTCACTGACACACTCTCACACTGACACACTCTCACACTGACTCTCACACTGACTCTGACACACGCTCACACTGTCACACTCTCACCCTGACACACTCTCACACTGACACACACTCACACTGACTCTCACACTGACTCCCACACTGACACACTCACACTGACACACTCTCACACTGACACACTCACTGACACACTCCCACACTGACACACTCACTGACACACTCTCACACTGACACACTCTCACACTGACTCTGACACTGACACACGCTCACACTGTCACACTCTCACCCTGACACACTCTCACACTGACACACTCTCACACTGACACACACTCACACTGACTCTCACACTGACTCACTCTCACACTGACTCTCACACTGACTCTCACACTGACACACTCTCACACTGACTCACTCTCACACTGACTCACTCTCACACTGACTCACTCACTGACACACTGACTCTCACACTGACACACTCTCACACTGACTCGCACACTGACACACTCTCACACTGACTCTCACACTGACACACACTCACACTGACTTGCACACTGACACACTCTCACACTGACTCTCACACTGACACACTCTCACACTGACTCACTCTCACACTGACTCACTCACTGACACACTGACTCTCACACTGACACACACTCACACTGACTCTCACACTGACACACTCTCACACTGACTCACTCACTGACTCACTCTCACACTGACTCACTCTCACACTGACTCTCTCACTGACACACTCTCACACTGACTCACTCACTGACTCAATCTCACACTGACTCACTCTCACACTGACTGTCACACTGACACACACTCACACTGACTCGCACACTGACACACTCTCACACTGAACACACTCACACTGACTCGCACATGACACACTCTCACAACTGACGCTCACACTGACACACTCTCACAATGACTCACTCTCACACTGACTCACTCACTGACACACTGACTCTCCACTGACACACTCTCACACTGACTCTCACAATGACACACTCTCACACTGACTCACTCACTGATACACACTCACACTGACTCTCACACTGACGCACTCTCACACTGACTCACTCTCACACTGACTCACTCACTGACACACTGACTCTCACACTGACACACACTCACACTGACTCTCACACTGACACACTCTCACACTGACTCTCACACTGACACACACTCACACTGACTCTCACACTGACTCTCACACTGACACACTCTCACACTGACACACTCTCACACTGACTCTCACACTGACTCACTCTCACACTGACTCACTCTCACACTGACTCACTCACTGACACACTGACTCTCACACTGACACACACTCACACTGACTCGCACACTGACACACTCTCACACTGAGTCTCACACTGACACACTCTCACACTGACACACTCTCACACTGAGTCTCACACTGACACTCTCACACTGACACACTCTCACACTGACTCACTCTCACACTGACTCACTCACTAACACACTGACTCTCACACTGACACACTCTCACACTGACTCGCACACTGACACACTCTCACACTGACACTCTCACACTGACACACTCCACACTGACTCTCACACTGACACACACTCACACTGACTCGCACACTGACACACTCTCACACTGACTCTCACACTGACACACTCTCACACTGAGTCACTCTCACACTGACTCACTCACTGACACACTGACTCTCACACTGACACACTCTCACACTGACTCTCACACTGACACACTCTCACACTGACTCACTCACTGACTCACTCTCACACTGACTCAATCTGACTCTGAATCACTCACTGACACACTGACTCACACTGACACACACTCACACTGACTCGCACACTGACACACTCTCACACTGACTCTCACACTGACACACTCTCACACTGACTCACTCTCACACTGACTCACTTACTGACACACTGACTCTCACACTGACACACTCTCACACTGACTCGCACACTGACACACTCTCACACTGACACTCTCACACTGACACACTCTCACACTGACTCTCACACTGACACACACTCACACTGACTCGCACACTGACACACTCTCACACTGACTCTCACACTGACACACTCTCACACTGACTCACTCTCACACTGACTCACTCACTGACACACTGACTCTCACAATGACACACTCTCACACTGACTCTCACACTGACACACTCTCACACTGACTCACTCACTGACTCACTCTCACACTGACTCAATCTGACACTGAATCACTCACTGACACACTGACTCACACTGACACACACTCACACTGACTCGCACACTGACACACTCTCACACTGACTCTCACACTGACACACTCTCACACTGACTCACTCTCACACTGACTCACTTACTGACACACTGACTCTCACACTGACACACTCTCACACTGACTCGCACACTGACACACTCTCACACTGACACACTCTCACACTGACTCACTCTCACACTGACTCACTCACTGACACACTGACTCTCACACTTACACACTCTCACACTGACTAGCACACTGACACACTCTCACACTGACACACTCTCACACTGACTCTCACCTGACACACACTCACACTGACTCGCACACTGACACACTCTCACACTGACTCTCACACTGACACACTCTCACACTGACTCACTCTCACAATGACTCACTCAATGACACACTGACTCTCACACTGACACACTCTCACACTGACTCGCACACGGACACACTCTCACACTGACACTCTCACACTGACTCACTCACTGACACACTGACTCTCACACTGACACACTCTCACACTGACTCTCACACTGACTCTCACACTGACACACTCTCACACTGACACACTCTCACACTGACTCTCACACTGACACACTCTCACACTGACTCACTCACTAACACACTCTCACACTGACTCACTCACTGACACACTCTCACACTGACACACTCACTGACACACTCTCACACTGAATCACTCACTGACACACTCTCACACTCTCACACTGACATCTCTCACTGACTCATTCTTACACTGACTCACTCACTGACACACTCTCACACTGACTCTCACACTGACTCCCACACTGACACACTCTCACACTGACTCCCACACTGAGTCCCATACTGTCACACTCTCACACTGACTCTCCCACTGACTCCCACACTGACACACTCACACTGACACACTCCCACACTGACACACTCACTGACACACTCTCACACTGACACACTCTCACACTGACTCTCACACTGACTCTGACACACGCTCACACTGTCACACTCTCACCCTGACACACTCTCACACTGACACACACTCACACTGACTCTCACACTGACTCCCACACTGACACACTCACACTGACACACTCTCACACTGACACACTCACTGACACACTCCCACACTGACACACTCACTGACACACTCTCACACTGACACACTCTCACACTGACTCTGACACTGACACACGCTCACACTGTCACACTCTCACCCTGACACACTCTCACACTGACACACTCTCACACTGACACACACTCACACTGACTCTCACACTGACTCACTCTCACACTGACTCTCACACTGACTCTCACACTGACACACTCTCACACTGACTCACTCTCACACTGACTCACTCACTGACACACTGACTCTCACACTGACACACTCTCACACTGACTCGCACACTGACACACTCTCACACTGACTCTCACACTGACACACACTCACACTGACTTGCACACTGACACACTCTCACACTGACTCTCACACTGACACACTCTCACACTGACTCACTCTCACACTGACTCACTCACTGACACACTGACTCTCACACTGACACACACTCACACTGACTCTCACACTGACACACTCTCACACTGACTCACTCACTGACTCACTCTCACACTGACTCACTCTCACACTGACTCTCTCACTGACACACTCTCACACTGACTCACTCACTGACTCAATCTCACACTGACTCACTCTCACACTGACTCTCACACTGACACACACTCACACTGACTCGCACACTGACACACTCTCACACTGACACACACTCACACTGACTCGCACACTGACACACTCTCACACTGACGCTCACACTGACACACTCTCACACTGACTCACTCTCACACTGACTCACTCACTGACACACTGACTCTCACACTGACACACTCTCACACTGACTCTCACAATGACACACTCTCACACTGACTCACTCACTGATACACACTCACACTGACTCTCACACTGACGCACTCTCACACTGACTCACTCTCACACTGACTCACTCACTGACACACTGACTCTCACACTGACACACACTCACACTGACTCGCACACTGACACACTCTCACACTGACTCTCACACTGACACACTCTCACACTGACTCACTCTCACACTGACTCACTCACTGACACACTGACTCTCACACTGACACACTCTCACACTGACTCTCACACTGACACACTCTCACACTGACACTCTCACACTGACACACTCTCACACTGACTCTCACACTGACACACACTCACACTGACTCGCACACTGACACAGTCTCACACTGACTCTCACACTGACACACTCTCACACTGACTCACTCTCACACTGACTCACTGACTGACACACTGACTCTCACACTGACACACTTTCACACTGACTCGCACACTGACACACTCTCACACTGACACTCTCACACTGACTCACTCACTGACACACTCTCACACTGACACACTCTCACACTGACTCTCACACTGACTCACTCTCACACTGACTCACTGACACACTGACTCTCACACTTACACACACTCACACTGACTCTCACACTGACACACTCTCACACTGACTCTCACACTGACACACTCTCACACTGACACACTCTCACACTGAGTCTCACACTGACACTCTCACACTGACACACTCTCACACTGACTCACTCTCACACTGACTCACTCACTAACACACTGACTCTCACACTGACACACTCTCACACTGACTCGCACACTGACACACTCTCACACTGACTCGCACACTGACACACTCTCACACTGACACTCTCACACTGACACACTCTCACACTGACTCGCACACTGACACACTCTCACACTGACTCTCACACTGACACACTCTCACACTGACTCACTCTCACACTGACTCACTCACTGACACACTGACTCTCACACTGACACACTCTCACACTGACTCTCACACTGACACACTCTCACACTGACTCACTCACTGACTCACTCTCACACTGACTCAATCTGACACTGAATCACTCACTGACACACTGACTCACACTGACACACACTCACACTGACTCGCACACTGACACACTCTCACACTGACTCTCACACTGACACACTCTCACACTGACTCACTCTCACACTGACTCACTCACTGACACACTGACTCTCACACTGACACACTCTCACACTGACTCGCACACTGACACACTCTCACACTGACACTCTCACACTGACACACTCTCACACTGACTCTCACACTGACACACACTCACACTGACTCGCACACTGACACACTCTCACACTGACACACTCTCACACTGACTCACTCTCACACTGACTCACTCACTGACACACTGACTCTCACACTGACACACTCTCACACTGACTCACTCACTGACTCACTCTCACACTGACTCACTCTCACACTGACTCTCTCACTGACACACTCTCACACTGACTCACTCACTGACTCAATCTCACACTGACTCACTCTCACACTGACTCTCACACTGACACACACTCACACTGACTCTCACACTGACACACTCTCACACTGACACACACTCACACTGACTCGCACACTGACACACTCTCACACTGACTCTCACACTGACACACTCTCACACTGACTCACTCTCACACTGACTCACTCACTGACACACTGACTCTCACACTGACACACTCTCACACTGACTCTCACAATGACACACTCTCACACTGACTCACTCACTGATACACACTCACACTGACTCTCACACTGACACACTCTCACACTGACTCACTCTCACACTGACTCACTCACTGACACACTGACTCTCACACTGACACACACTCACACTGACTCGCACACTGACACACTCTCACACTGACTCTCACACTGACACACTCTCACACTGACTCACTCTCACACTGACTCACTCACTGACACACTGACTCTCACACTGACACACTCTCACACTGACTCTCACACTGACACACTCTCACACTGACACTCTCACACTGACACACTCTCACACTGACTCTCACACTGACACACACTCACACTGACTCTCACACTGACACACTCTCACACTGACTCTCACACTGACACACTCTCACACTGACTCACTCTCACACTGACTCACTGACTGACACACTGACTCTCACACTGACACACTCTCACACTGACTCGCACACTGACACACTCTCACACTGACACTCTCACACTGACTCACTCACTGACACACTCTCACACTGACACACTCTCACACTGACTCTCACACTGACTCACTCTCACACTGACTCACTGACTCACTGACTCTCACACTGACACACACTCACACTGACTCTCACACTGACACACTCTCACACTGACTCTCACACTGACACACTCTCACACTGACACACTCTCACACTGACTCTCACACTGACACTCTCACACTGACACACTCTCACACTGACTCACTCTCACACTGACTCACTCACTAACACACTGACTCTCACACTGACACACTCTCACACTGACTCTCACACTGACACACTCTCACACTGACTCTCACACTGACACACTCTCACACTGACACTCTCACACTGACACACTCTCACACTGACTCTCACACTGACACACACTCACACTGACTCGCACACTGACACACTCTCACACTGACTCTCACACTGACACACTCTCACACTGACTCACTCTCACACTGACTCACTCACTGACACACTGACTCTCACACTGACACACTCTCACACTGACTCTCACACTGACACACTCTCACACTGACTCACTCACTGACTCACTCTCACACTGACTCAATCTCACACTGAATCACTCACTGACACACTGACTCACACTGACACACACTCACACTGACTCGCACACTGACACACTCTCACACTGACTCTCACACTGACACACTCTCACACTGACTCACTCTCACACTGACTCACTTACTGACACACTGACTCTCACACTGACACACTCTCACACTGACTCGCACACTGACACACTCTCACACTGACACTCTCACACTGACACACTCTCACACTGACTCTCACACTGACACACACTCACACTGACTCGCACACTGACACACTCTCACACTGACACACTCTCACACTGACTCACTCTCACACTGACTCACTCACTGACACACTGACTCTCACACTGACACACTCTCACACTGACTCTCACACTGACACACTCTCACACTGACACACTCTCACACTGACTCTCACACTGACACACACTCACACTGACTCTCACACTGACACACTCTCACACTGACTCTCACACTGACACACTCTCACACTGACTCACTCTCACAATGACTCACTCAATGACACACTGACTCTCACACTGACACACTCTCACACTGACTCTCACACTGACACACTCTCACACTGACACTCTCACATGACTCACTCACTGACACACTGACTCTCACACTGACACACTCTCACACTGACTCTCACACTGACTCTCACACTGACACACTCTCACACTGACACACTCTCACACTGACTCTCACACTGACACACTCTCACACTGACTCACTCACTAACACACTCTCACACTGACTCACTCACTGACACACTCTCACACTGACACACTCACTGACACACTCTCACACTGAATCACTCACTGACACACTCTCACACTGACTCACACACACTGACACACTCTCACACTGACATCACTCACTGACTCATTCTCACACTGACTCACTCACTGACACACTCTCACACTGACTCTCACACTGACTCCCACACTGACTCACTCTCACACTGACTCCCATGCTGACACACTCTCACACTGACTCTCCCACACTGACTCCCACACTGACACACTCTCACACTGACTCTCACTCTGACACCTCACACTGACACACTCTCACACTGACACTCTCACACTGACTCTCACACTGACACACTCTCACACTGACACACTCTCACACTGACTCTCACACTGACACACTCCACACTGACACCACTTCACAGAACTCTCACACTGACACACTCTCACACGACTCTCACACTGACACACTCTCACACTGACACCTCACACTGACTCTCACACTGACAACTTTCACACTGACACACATCACATCTCTCACACTGACACACTCTCACACTGACACACTCACAACAGACTCTCACACTGACACACTCTCACACGACACACTTCACACTGACTCTCACACTGACACACTCACACACTGACACTCTCACACTGACACACTCTCACACTGACTCTCACACTGACACACTCTCACACTGACACACTCTCACACTGACACACTCTCACACACACCTCACACTGACACACTCC
>JASTWF010000094.1:1059230-1229266 GCA_030390025.1 Squalus acanthias
TGACTCTCACACTGACACACTCTCACACTGACTCTCACACTGACACACTCTCACACTGACTCTCACACTGACGCACTCTCACACTGACACACTCTCACACGGACTCTCACACTGACACACTCTCACACTGACACACACCTACACTGAACTCTCACACTGACTCTCACACTGACACACTCACACACTGATTCTCACACTGACTCTCACACTGACTCTCATGCTGACACACTCTCACACTGACACTTTCACACTTCTCTCAACTCTTACACACTCTCACACTGACGCACTCTCACACTGACACACTCTCACACTGACTCTCACACTGACACATCTCTCACACTGACACAACTCTCACACTGACTCTCACACTGACCTTCTCACACTGACACACTCTCACACTGACACACACTAACACTGACTCTCACACTGACACACTCTCACACTGACTCTCACACTGACGCACTCTCACACTGACACACTCTCACACTGACACACTCTCACACTGACACACTCTCACACTGACTCTCACACTGACTCTCACACTGACACACTCTCACACTGACACACTCACACTGACACACTCTCACATTGACACACTCACACTGACACACTCTCACACTGACACACTCTCACACTGACACACACTCACACTGACACACACTCACACTGACTCTCACACTGACTCTCACACTGACACACTCCAACACTGACACACACTCACACTGACACAAACTCACACTGACACACTCTCACACTGACTCTCACACTGACTCACTCTCACACTGATGCACTTTCACACTGACACTCTCACGCTGACACACTCTCACATTCACACACTCTCACACTGACACACTCACACACTGACTCTCACACTGACTGTCACACTGACGCACTCTCACACTGAATCTCACACTGACACACTCACACACTGATTCTCACACTGACTCTCACACTGACTCTCTCTCACACTGACTCTCACACTGACTATCATACTGACACACTCTCACACTGACACTTTCACACTGACTCTCTCTCTTACACACTCTCACACTGACGCACTCTCACACTAACACACTCTCACACTGAATCTCACACTGACGCACTCTCACACTGACACACTCTCACACTGACTCTCACACTGACTCTCACACTGACACACTCTCACACTGACTCTCACACTGACGCACTCTCACACTGACTCACTCTCACACTGACTCTCACACTGACACACTCTCACACTGACACACTCTCACACTGACTCTCACACTGACTCTCACACTGACTCTCACACTGACACACTGACTCTCACACTGACTCTCACACTGACACACTCTCACACTGACACTCTCACACTGACACTCTCACACTGACACACTCTCACACTGAAACACTCTCACACTGACACACTCTCACACTGACTCTCACACTGACACACTCTCACACTGACACACTCACACTGACACACACTCACACTGACTCTCACACTGACTCTCACACTGACACACTCTCACACTTACACACTCTCACTCTGACACACTCACTCTGACACAATCTCACACTTACTCTCACACTGACACACTCTCACGCTGACTCTCACACTGACACACTCTCTCACTGACACACTCATACACTGACTCTCACACTGACACACTCACACTGACACGCTCACACTGACTCTCACACTGACTCTCACACTGACACACTCTCACTCTGACACACTCACACTGACACACTCTCACACTGACTCTCACACTGACACACTCTCACTCTGACACACTCACACTGACACACTCTCACACTGACACACTCTCACACTGACTCTCACAATGACTCTCACACACTGATTCTCACACTGACTCTCACACTGACTCTCATACTGACACACTCTCACACTGACACTTTCACACTGACACTCACTCTTACACACTCTCACACTGATTCACTCTCACACTGACACACTCTCACACTGTCTCTCACACTGACGCACTCTCACACTGACACACTCTCACACTGACTCTCATACTGACTCTCACACTGACACACTCTCACACTGACTCTCACACTGACGCACTCTCACACTGACACACTCTCACACTGACTCTCACACTGACACACTCTCACACTGACACACTCTCACACTGACTCTCACACTGACTCTCACACTGACTCTCACACTGACACACTGACTCTCACACTGACACACACACACACTCACACTGACTCTCACACTGACACACTCTCACACTGACACACTCACACTGACACTCTCACACTGACACACTCTCACTCTGACACACTCACACTGACACAATCTCACACTTACTCTCACACTGACACACTCTCACACTGACTCTCACACTGACACACTCTCTCACTGACACACTCATACACTGACTCTCACACTGACACACTCACACTGACACACTCACACTGACACACTCTCACACTGACTCTCACACTGACTCTCACACTGACACACTCTCACTCTGACACACTCACACTGACACACTCTCACACTGACTCTCACACTGACACACTCTCACACTGACACACTCTCACACTGACTCTCACACTGACTCTCACACTGACACACTCTCACACTGACACACTCTCACACTGACACACTCACACTGACACACACTCACACTGACACTCACACTGACTCTCACACTGACACACTCTCACTCTGACACACTCACACTGACACACTCTCACACTTACTCTCACACTGACACACTCTCACACTGACACACTCTCACACTGACACACTCACACACTGACTCTCACACTGACACACTCACACTGACACACTCACACGCTCACATTCACACACTCTCACACTGACACACTCACACACTGACTCTCACACTGACTCTCACACTGACGCACTCTCACACTGACTCTCACACTGACACACTCACAAACTGATTCTCACACTGACTCTCACACTGACTCTCATACTGACACACTCTCACACTGACACTTTCACACTGACTCTCACTCTTACACACTCTCACACTGACGCACTCTCACACTGACACACTCTCACACTGACTCTCACACTGACGCACTCTCACACTGACACACTCTCACACTGACTCTCACACTGACTCTCACACTGACACACTCTCACACTGACACACACTAACACTGACTCTCACACTGACACACTCTCACACTGACTCTCACACTGACGCACTCTCACACTGACACACTCTCACACTGATACACACTCACACTGACACACACTCACACTGACTCTCACACTGACTCTCACACTGACACACTCCAACACTGACACACACTCACACTGACACAAACTCACACTGACACACTCTCACACTGACTCTCACACTGACTCACTCTCTCACTGATGCACTTTCACACTGACACTCTCACGCTGACACACTCTCACATTCACACACTCTCACACTGACACACTCACACACTGACTCTCACACTGACTCTCACACTGACGCACTCTCACACTGACTCTCACACTGACACACTCACACACTGATTCTCACACTGACTCTCACACTGACTCTCTCTCACACTGAATCTCACACTGACACACTCACACACTGATTCTCACACTGACTCTCACACTGACTATCATACTGACACACTCTCACACTGACACTTTCACACTGACTCTCTCTCTTACACACTCTCACACTGACACACTCTCACACTGATACACACTCACACTGACACACACTCACACTGACTCTCACACTGACTCTCACACTGACTCTCACACTGACACACTCCAACACTGACACACACTCACACTGACACAAACTCACACTGACACACTCTCACACTGACTCTCACACTGACTCACTCTCACACTGATGCACTTTCACACTGACACTCTCACGCTGACACACTCTCACATTCACACACTCTCACACTGACACACTCACACACTGACTCTCACACTGACTCTCACACTGACGCACTCTCACACTGACTCTCACACTGACACACTCACACACTGATTCTCACACTGACTCTCACACTGACTCTCTCTCACACTGAATCTCACACTGACACACTCACACACTGATTCTCACACTGACTCTCACACTGACTATCATACTGACACACTCTCACACTGACACTTTCACACTGACTCTCTCTCTTACACACTCTCACACTGACGCACTCTCACACTAACACACTCTCACACTGAATCTCACACTGACGCACTCTCACACTGACACACTCTCACACTGACTCTCACACTGACTCTCACACTGACACACTCTTACACTGACTCTCACACTGACACACTCTCACACTGACTCTCACACTGACGCACTCTCACACTGACTCACTCTCACACTGACTCTCACACTGACACACTCTCACACTGACACACTCTCACACTGACTCTCACACTGACTCTCACACTGACTCTCCCACTGACACACTGACTCTCACACTGACTCTCCCACTGACACACTCTCACACTGACACTCTCACACTGACACTCTCACACTGACACACTCTCACACTGACTCTCACACTGACTCACACTGACACTCACACTGACACACACTCACACTGACTCACACTGACTCTCACACTGACACACTCTCACACTTACACACTCTCACTCTGACACACTCACACTGACACAATCTCACACTTACTCTCACACTGACACACTCTCACGCTGACTCTCACACTGACACACTCTCTCACTGACACACTCATACACTGACTCTCACACTGACACACTCACACTGACACGCTCACACTGACTCTCACACTGACTCTCACACTGACACACTCTCACTCTGACACACTCACACTGACACACTCTCACACTGACTCTCACACTGACACACTCTCACTCTGACACACGCACACTGACACACTCTCACACTGACACACTGTCACACTGACTCTCACAATGACTCTCACACACTGATTCTCACACTGACTCTCACACTGACTCTCATACTGACACACTCTCACACTGACACTTTCACACTGACACTCACTCTTACACACTCTCACACTGATGCACTCTCACACTGACACACTCTCACACTGTCTCTCACACTGACGCACTCTCACACTGACACACTCTCACACTGACTCTCATACTGACTCTCACACTGACACACTCTCACACTGACTCTCACACTGACGCGCTCTCACACTGACACACTCTCACACTGACTCTCACACTGACATACTCTCACACTGACACACTCTCACACTGACTCTCACACTGACTCTCACACTGACACACTGACTCTCACACTGACACACACACACTCACACTGACTCTCACACTGACACACTCTCACACTGACACACTCACACTGACACTCTCACACTGACACACTCTCACTCTGACACACTCACACTGACACAATCTCACACTTACTCTCACACTGACACACTCTCACACTGACTCTCACACTGACACACTCTCTCTCTGACACACTCATACACTGACTCTCACACTGACACACTCACACTGACACGCTCACACTGACACACTCTCACACTGACACACTCTCACACTGACTCTCACACTGACTCTCCCAATTCTCCAGTCCTCTGGCACCACTCCCATATCGAAGGAGGATTAGAAGATTATGGCCAGAGCCTCACCAATTTCCACCCTTACTTCCTTCAGTAACTGAGGATGCCTCCCATCCGGACCGGGCGACTTTTCTACTTTGAGGACTGCCAGCCTTTTAAGTACGACCCTTTTATTTATTTCTATCCTATCCAATTTCTCTACCACCTCTTCCTTTATTGCTACGTTGGCTGCATACTGCCAAACGCAAAATCTGCCATGAACCAGCACAATCGGGCAGTGTTTTAAACAATAATTTTAAAAAAATTTGTTCTGCTTTTAGAAATATTCCTTGATATATTTAACTTGGTGCAGTTTGATGAATACAGCTGAAAATGGGTTTATCATTTGAGTTGAGGCCTAAATCGGATCAGCCATGATCTCATTGAATGGCGGAGCAGGCTCGAGGGGCCGAATGGCCTACTCCTGCTCCTATTTCTTATGTCTTATCACAAAAAATGAGCATTTTAAATCATAGTATCATCCACCACCTGTGAGTACTGAAAATGACTTAAAAAATATACTAAACTATTTTCTAGTTAGATTGGGGTACAGTAGTCAGTTCCTTCGTAAATTCAAAACCTTTTAAAACATTCCTGTTAGTGTTCTTGCGCCCAAAAGATCCAGCTTAATTTTTGGATCCTCCTGGAAGACAGGGGAGGTGCCAGAGGACTGGAGACAGCTAACGTAGGACCATTATTCAAGAAGGGTAGTAGGGATAAACCAGGGAATTACAGGCCAGTGAGCCTAACATCAGTGGTGGGGAAATTATTGGAAAAAATTCTGAGGGACAGAATTAGTCTCCACTTGGAGAGGCAAGGATTAATCAAGGATAGTCAGCATGGCTTTGTCAGGGGGAGATCATGTCTGACCAATTTGATTGAATTTTTCGAGGGGGTGACTCGGTGCGTGGATGAGGGTAGTGCAGTTGATGTAGTCTACATGGACTTCAGTAAGGCTTTTGACAAAGTCCCGCATGGGAGACTGGTCAAGAAGGTAAGAGCCCATGGGGTCCAGGGCAACTTGGCACATTGGATCCAAAATTGGCTTAGTGGCAGGAGGCAGAGGGTGATGGTCGAAGGTTGTTTTTGTGACTGGAAGCCTGTGTCCAGTGGTGTACCGCAGGGACCGGTGCTGGGTCCTTTTCTGTTTGTAGTGTACATTAATGATTTAGATATGAATGTAGGAGGTATGATCAGTAAGTTCGCAGATGACACAAAAATTGGTGGGGTGGTAAATAGCGAGGAGGGAAGCCTCAGGCTACAGGACGATATAGACGGGTTGGTCAGATGGGCAGAACACTGGCAAATTGAATTCAACCCTGAAAAGTGTGAGGTGATGCATTTTGGGAGGACTAACAAGGCAAGGGAATACACAATGAATGGTAGGACCCTAGGAAGGACAGAGGATCAGAGAGACCTTGGTGTGCATGTACATAGATCCCTGAAGGCAGCAGGACAGGTAGATAAGGTGGTTAAAAAGGCATATGGGATACTTGCCTTCATTAGCTGAGGCATAGAATATAAGAGCAGGGAGGTTATGATGTAGCTGTATAAAATGCTAGTTAGGCCACAGCTGGAATACTGTGTGCAGTTGTGGTCGCCACACTATAGGAAGGATGTGATTGCATTTGAGAGGGTGCAGAGGAGATTCACCAGGATGTTACCTGGGCTGGAGCGCTTCGGCTATGAAGAGAGACTGGACAGGCTGGGGTTGTTTTCCTTAGAGCAGAGAAGGCTGAGGGGGGACCTGATTGAGGTGTACAAAATTATGAGGAGCATAGATAGGGTAGATAGAAATGAACTTTTACCCTTAGTAGAGGGGTCAATGACAAGGGGGCATAGTTTCAAGGTAAGGGGCAGGAGGTTTAGAGGGGATTTGAGGAAAAACTTTTTCACCCAGAGGGTGGTTGGAATCTGGAGCTCACTGCCTGAAAGGGTGGTAGAGGCAGGAACCCTCACAACATTCAAGAAGCATTTAGATGAGCACTTGAAACACCATAGCATACAAGGCTACGGACCAAGTGCTGGAAAATGGGATTAGAATAGACAGGGCTTGATGGCCGGCGCGGACACGATGGGCCGAAGGGCCTCTTTCTGTGCTGTATAACTCTATGGGGGAAAAATTCAGTTGGTTGTGCCTCCCGTTAGCGCCTTAAGAGGGCGCTAATGGGGGGCAAAGCCGCTAGCGCCCGGGCGCAGCGATGTTTGCGCCGCTCGGGAACTTAACTAGACATTGTGCGGCGGCGCTAAACTTTACCGCTGCGACCACCTGTGCGCGCAGATTGTGACGTCATTCCATGGTGCAACGCCCTTGTGGCGCCCCGGAGCGGAAATTGAGTGGCGCCCCCTGCCTTACCGCCTGGCGCATCCAACGACCGGAAGACTGGAACGCTATCAATCGCTGTGGGGCTGGGGGGGCGCTATTTAAAGGGGGCCTCTTCCTGTCTTTTTCTGTGGTTGACATTTTTGCACCACTCGTTCTGAGAGAGAGAGAGAGATTCGGAGAGAGAGAAAGAGAGACTTCTGCATTGAGTCAACGCTTTGTGAGGTAGTTTTGCCTACTGATCCTAACTTCGCTGGTACTTTGGTTGCTGTCCTTCATTACTTTGCTTGCAAAGAGACTATGGGGGCTGCACTGAATGGGGGCGTCGTCCTGCTCCAGCTGAATCGGAGGACACAGAGACGCAGAGAGAGAGTGGCAATGATGGCCAGACGGAGGAGGGCCAACAGGCGTCTGTACAGGAGAGCTTACCCTCCCAGGGTATATCGTGAATAGCTCTCCTACATTCATTTGTCTGAGGAGCTGTGTTTGCGAAGGCTGCGATTCAGCAAGGAGGTGGTCACTGAGCTCTGCCACCTGCTGCAGCCAGATCTGCAGCCTCAACTGAGGTCCAGGACGTCTCTGTCGGTGGCAGTGAAGGTCACAGTGGCTCTCAACTTCTATGCTACTGGCTCATTTCAAGCTGCTGCTCGGGACCTCGCCAATATCTCCCAGTTCGCGGTGCATTGCTGCATCCGGCAGGTCACAAATGCCCTCTTTAAAAGGAGACGAGAGTTCATCTCTTTCCCCATGACCCCAGACAAGCAGCGTGACCGCGCTCTGGGCTTTGCGAGGATAGCGGGCTTCCCCATGGTGCAGGGCGCCATTGACTGCATGCATGTGGCTTTGCGTGCTCCACATGAGAATGCCGAGGATTTCCGGAACAGAAAGGGGTTCCATTCCTTGAATGTTCAGTTGGTCTGTGACCACAGACAGCTGATACTTGCTGTCAATGCCCACTATCCTGGCAGCTGCCACGATGCTTTCATCCTGCGCCAGACTACTGTGGCAGAACTTTTCGAGGCACCGCATCAGCCAGTTGGTTGGCTTCTCGGGGACAAGGGGTATCCATTGAGCACCTGGCTGATGACACCGCTCCGTACGCCCAACACCCCTGCTGAGCTGCGGTACAACGAGAGCCATCAAGCTACCAGGAACATCATTGAGCGCACAATCGGCGTGCTGAAGCAACGGTTCCGCTGTCTCGACCATTCTGGAGGAGCCCTGCAGTACTCGCCTGAGCGAGTATCCAACTTCGTAGTTGTGTGCTGCATGTTGCATAACATGGCAATCGTCAGGACCCAGCCAATGCCACCAGGCCTTGGAGCACCACCAGAGGAGGAGGAGGAAGAGGAGGAAGAGGACGAGGAGGATGATCATCAGCAGCACCAAGGCGGGAGGGCGGCCCACAATGGTGAAACTGCAAGGGCCGTCCGTCAACGGCTGATAGCAAGCCGCTTCTAGGGCCACTGCTGTGGAAATGGCTTCTGCCATTGCTAACAACATCAATGAACCCAGCACGCAACCCCTAAGCCGGCCAAGGCACCAATGATTCCGAACACCAAACATGTATATTTTGAATACAAAAACTTATTTATTTTACAAACTCTGTGTGTGTCATTTCCTCATGACAAACTCATAGAAATAAACACAAAAAAACAGTCATTAACATAACTGGTTCTCACAACCTGGAGATAATGTCCAAAACACTAGAGAAAAGTTGGACCACGAACCTCGGCCTTTAATAAAAAAATGACCAGCATTTTGTCACACCTCCTACTTTTTGCCCTTCGAGGGTGATCTCCTTCCCTTGCGCACTTCCCCCCTTCTAACCCTACTGCTCCTCCGTAATGGGACCTCAGTGGCTGCAGCAAGGCTGGTGGAAGGCTGCTGATTGTCAGACCCTGACACTGCAGATGCCCCTGAAGGGCGGCCTCGACCAGTTCTGGGCCTGGAGGGCCCGGCTGCAGACTGCACCAACTCTGCATGGGCGACAGCAGTCTGTCCTACAGGCGGTGGCAAGTGCAGTGGAGAAGTGACAGTGTTGGCAGCAGGAATGCTGTCATCGTGAGAGAGGACAGCAACTCCCTGCTCGACCGACACACTGGCACTCCCAAGGGGCAGCACTTCAGCATCCGGAGCAATCTGCTGAAGCACAGATTGCTGGCCTGCTGCGGCGCGGTGAGAGCTCCGGGGACATGTGAACGAACCATCGAGGTTGGCAGCAGTCAGTGCTCGCGTGGCCTCAATCTGAGTCTGCATGAGAGCAGTCAGAGATGGGATCACGGCAGTCAGTGACTGAATTGCAGCACTAAGCTTTAGTGTGGCATCCGCCTGTGCTACAGCGAAGTGCTCCACACTCCTTTCCAGTGACTCAATGCATTCGGGCACCCTTCCCACTGCACCCATGAGCTCAGTGTGCATGCCCACCGCCTGGGTGTTCATTTCTGCGATCAGCCGCTCCTCCTCTGCGTCCATTGCAGTAGGAGTCGCTGGCATACTCTCCCTCTGGGGAGAAGGCCCCCGTTCTTCCCTACCCCCATGGCGTTGCTGCAGCCCGCTGGGTCCTGGAGCTTCACCCTCATCAGACCCTTCCCCCCTGCTCCCCTCCAGGGAAGGCGTGTTCCCAGTGTGGGCATGGGCTTCCTCGGGAGAGGGTGGCACTGATGCTCCGGCTTCCTCTTCCTCCTCGGCTGCAGCTTCACTCCCACTGGCAGCTTCAGGGCCCGTCTCCTCAGCTGGTGAATCACCATCTGAAAGCAGGGAGGTACAAGAGTGGCTTTAGCGTGAGGACAGGGTGGCAGTAAGGGAGGAATAAGTGCAGCGAGTTAGCAAGTTGGATTGAAAGTGTCAAAGGCTGGTGTTGTGAGGGACAAGTGGAAGGACAGAGGACAAAAAGGTGATGACCTTACCATTGCTGTCCAGAATGGGGTCGGCGTCTCCAGTGGCGACGGGACCGATGACCCGGCTTGCCACAATCCTGTGGACGCGCTCCTCAAGATCGCTGAGGGGTTGCAGCTGAGGCCGCCCTCCACCTGTCCATTGCTGCTGTCTCCTATTATGCGCCAGCTTGGCCTGCAAGAAAAAGGACAGCATCTGAGTAAATATACAGCCATGGTCTTGCCTGATGTGCCTCCCATAGGTGAATAGCCCTTACTGTATGCAGCCATGGTCTTGCCTGATGTGCCTCCCATAGGTGAATAGCCCTTACTGTATGCAGCCATGGTCTTGCCTGATGTGCCTCCCATAGGTGAATAGCCCTTACTGTATGCAAAGTGTGGAATGTGTGTGTGTGTTTCATGAAAGGGCCATAGGTGTTGGATGAGTGTTGTGCATTGGGGTTTTAAGACCCTCTGGCCATAGAGTGAGGTTGAGATGGAGGGATGGAGAGGTATTGAGAAAAAGCCACTCACCCTGACGACCCGAGTGAGGTCGTTGAACTTTTTGCGGCATTGAACATGGGTCCTGGGCACCATGCTCCTGGAGGAGACGCTCTGAGCCACCTCCCTCCACACTCTTCTGTACTCGCGTGGCAAAGGCCTCCTGCCACTCTCAGGGAAGAGTATAGATCTTCTGCGCTCCACCGCGCCAACCAGAGCATCCAAGGCCCGCTCGGTGAAGCGCTGAGCTCGTTCTCTCACCCTCTCCATCCTTGGCAGCAAAATGGATTCACAGGTCTCTCCAGGCCGAGATTCAAGGCTGCAATGAGCAGGGTGTGGCTGGGGAGCAAGTTGGCCCCCCCGCTTTAAGAACTGGCCGGCGCCAGTGTGTCTGTGTTCTCTCGCTAACTGGCAGCACCTGCGCTGTGCTCGCGCGCTGAGTTAGCGCCTCACTGCTCGGCCTTTGCGCCTTAAGACAGGTGTGCAGCGCCTGATTTAGCGCTCCACTCACCTCCCGGGGCGGTAAAAGTGAAGTTTCCAGTCAGTGGCGATAATTAGCGCCAGGCGCTAATTTTTGCGTCCAGACGATATTTGCGCCCCAAATGGGGCGCGACCTAATTTTTCCCCCTATGACTCTATGACCAGCAAATGAGCGTGGCAGTTTTGTGGGTGGGGCCGGATTCTAGCGCGATGATTTTTAAACTAGCGCAAAAGATCGGGGAAACCCGAGTTGCACTGAAGGCTATTTGCGATTAAAATTCCACGATCTTTTGCACCGGTTACGCTGATATTGGGCGAATTGACCGAAAAAAAAGCGCAATTGAGCGGAGACTCCAACCCTCTGTCTTTGAACTCTCAAGTACATCATCCCTTTCCAGGGCTGGAACAGTCTCTCTCATCAATACTGACACCCCCTCCTTTATTTCCTTCCCCATCTTTCCTGAATACTCTGTAGCCAGGAATATGAAGTTCCCATTCTGCCCCTTGTTTGAGCCAGGTCTCCATTATTGCCACTATATCATAATCCCATGTGACTACTTGTGCCTGCAGCTCACCAACCTGATTTACCACGCTCCATTAATAGTATTAGTAAAAAAGTAGTACTGGAGAAATTAATGGGACTGAAAGCCAATAAATCCCTTGAAGCTGATGGCCTACATCCTAGGGTTTTGAAAGAGGTGACTATAGAAATAATGGATGCATTGGTTGGCAGTTTCCAAAATTCCATAGATTCTGGAACGGTTCCCGTGGATTGGAAGGTAGCAAATGTAACCCCACTATTTAAGAAAGGAGGGAGAGAGAAAACGGGGAACTACAGACCAGTTAGCTTGACATCAATTGTAGGGAAAATGCTAGAATCTATTATTAAGGACGTGGTAACAGGGCACTTAGAAATTAATAATAGGATTAGGCAGAGTCAACACGGATTTATGAAAGGGAAATCGTGTTTGACAAATCTGTTGGAGTTTTTTGAGGTGAGCAGAATAGATAAGGGGGATCCAGTGGATGTGGTGTATTTGGATTTTCAGAAGGCTTTTGATAAGGTGCCACACAAGAGGTAATTAAACAAAATTAGGACTCATGGGATTGGGGGTAATATACTAGCATGGATTGAGGATTGGTTAACGGACAGAAAACAGAGAGTAGGAATAAATGGGTCATTTTCGGGTTGGCAGGCTGTAACTAGTGGGGTGCCACAAGGATCAGTGCTTGGGCCTCAGCTATTCACAATCTACATCAATGATTTGGATGAGGGGACCAAATGTAATATATCCAAGTTTGCTGATGATGCAAAGCTGGGTGGGAATGTAAGTTGTGAGGAGGATGCAAGGAGGCTTCAAGGGGATATAGACAGGTTAAGTGAGTGGGCAAGAACATGGCAAATGGAATATAATGTGGAAAATGTGAAGTTATCCACTTTGGTAGGAAAAATAGAAAAGCAGAGTATTTTTTAAATGGTGAGAGATTGGGAAATGTTGGTGTTCAGAGGGACCTGGGTGTCCTTGTACACAAATCACTGAAAGTTAACATGCAGGTACAGCAAGCAATTAGGAAAGCAAATGGTATGTTAGCCTTTATTACAAGAGGATTTGAGTATAAGAGTAAAGACGTCTTACTGCAATTATATAGGGCCCTGGTGAGACCACACCTGGAGTATTGTGTACAGTTTTGGTCTCCTTACCTAAGGAAGGATATACTTGCCATAGAGGGAGCGCAACGAAGGTTCACCAGACTGATTCCTGGGATGGGGGGATTGTCCTACGAGGAGAGATTGAGTAGACTAGGGCTATATTCTCTAGAGAGATTAGAAGAATGAGAGGTGATCTCATTGAAACATACAAAATTCTTACAGGGCTTGACAGGGTAGATGCAGGGAGGATGTTTCCCCTAGCTTGGAGAGTCGAGAACCAGGGGTCACAGTCTCAGAATAAGGGGTCGGCCATTTAGGACTGAGATGAGGAGAAATTTCTTCACTCAGTGGGTGGTGAATCTTTGGAATTCTCTACCCCAGAGGGCTGTGGAGGCTCAGTCGTTGAGTATATTCAAGACAGAGATCGATAGATTTTTGAATATTAATGGAATCGAGGGATATGGGGATAGTTCAGGAAAGTGGAGATGAGGTAGCAGATCAGCCATGATCTTATTGAACCCTCCATCGTGTTGTGTGGCACTACCACCGTGCCAAATGGAATAGATTCAGAACAGATTTAGCAGCTCAAAACTGGGCATCCATGAGGCGCTGTGGGCCATCAGCAGCAGAATTGTATTCCACCACAATCTGTAACCTCATAGCTCGGCATATCCCTCACTCTACCATTACCATCAAGCCAGGGGACCAACCCTGGTTCAACGAGGAGTGTAGAAGAGCATGCCGGGAGCAGCACCAGGCGTACCTAAAAATGAGGTGCCAACCTGGGGAAGCTGCAACACAGGACTACATGCATGCTAAAAAATGGAATCAGCATACTATAGACAGGGCTAAGCGATCCCACAAGCAACGGATCAGATCAAAGCTCTACAGTCCTGCCACATCCAGTCGTGAATGGTGGTGGACCATTAAACAACTAACAGGAGGAGGAGGTTCCATGAATATCCCCATCCTCAATGATGGTGGAGCCTAGCACGTGAGTGCAAAAGACAAGGCTGAAGCGATTGCAACCATCTTCAGCCAGAAGTGCCAAGTGAATGATCCATATCAGCCTACTCCCAAGGTCCCCACCATCACAGAAGCCAGTCTTCAGCCAATTCGATTCACACCGCGTAATATCAAGAAACGGCTGAGCGCACTGGATACAGCAAAGGCTATGGGCCCCGACAACATCCCGGCTATCGTGCTGAAGACTTGTGCTCCAGAACTAGCCGCGCCTCTAGCCAAGCTGTTCCAGTACAGCTACAACACTGGCATCTATCCGACAATGTGGAAAACTGCCCAGGTATGTCCTGTCCACAAAAAGCAGGACAAATCCAACCCGGCCAATTACCGCCCCATCAGTCTACTCTCAATCATCAGCAAAGTGATGGAAGGTGTCATCGACAGTGCTATCAAGCGGCACTTACTCACCAATAACCTGCTCACTGATGCCCAGTTTGGGTTCCGCCAAGACCACTCGGCTCCCGACCTCATTACAGCCTTGGTCCAAACATGGACAAAGGAGCTGAATTCCAGAGGTGAGGTGAGAGTGACTGCCCTTGACATCAAGGCAGCATTTGACCGAGTCTGGCATCAAGGAACCCTAGTAAAACTGAAGTCAATGGGAATCAGGGGGAAAACGCTCCACTGGCTGAAGCCATACCTAGCACAAAGGAAGATGGTTGTGGTGGTTGAAGGTCAATCATCACAGCCCCAGGACATCGCTGCAGGAGTTCCTCAGGGCAGTGTCCTAGGCCCAACCATCTTCAGCTGCTTCATCAATGACCTTCCCTCCAACATAAGGTCAGAAATGGGGATGTTCGCTGATGACTGCACAGTGTTCAGCACCATTCACAACTCCTCAGATAATGAAGCAGTCCATGCCCGCATGCAACAAGACCTGGACGACGTTCAGGCTTGGGCTGATAAGTGGCAGGTAACATTCGCACCACACAAGTGCCAGGCAATGACTATCTCCAACAAGCGAGAGTCTAACCACCGCCCTTTGACATTCAACGGCATTACCATCGCCAAATCCCCCACCATCAACATCCTGGGGGTCACCATTGACCAGCCACATAAATACTGTGGCAACAAGAGCAGGTCAGAGGCTAGGTATTCTGTGGCGAGTGTCTCACCTCCTGACTCCCCAAAGCCTTTCCACCATCTACAGGGCACAAGTAAGGAGTGTGATGGAATACTCTCCACTTGCCTGGATGAGTTCAGCTGCAACAACACTCAAGAAGCTCGACACCATCCAGGACAAAGCAGCCCGTTTGATTGGCACCCCATCCACCACGTTAAACATTCACTCCCTCCACCACTGGCGTACCGTGGCTGCAGTGTGTACCATCTACAAGATGCACTGCAGCAACTCGTCAAGGCTTCTTCAGCAGCACCTCCCAAACCCGTGACCTCTTCCACCTAGAAGGACAAGGGCAGCAGGTGCATGGGAACACCACCACCTCCAAGTTCCCTCCAAGTTCCCCTCCATGGGATCCAGGGCAAAGTGTCAAGTTGGATTCAAAACTGGCTCGGAGACAGGAAGCAGAGGGTAATGGTCGGTGGGTGTTTTTGTGACTGGAAGGCTGTTTCCAGTGGGGTTCCGCAGGGCTCAGTACCAGGTCCCTTGCTTTTTGTGGTATAAATCAATGATCTTGACTTGAATATAGCGGGTATGATTAAGAAGTTTGCAGATGATACTAAAATCGGCTGTGTGGTTGATACTGAAGAAGGAAGTTGTAGACTGCAGGAAGATATCAATAAATTGGTCAGGTGGGCAGAACAGTGGCAAATGGAATTCAATCCGGAGAAGTGTGAGGTAATGCATTTGGGGAGGGCTAACAAGGAAAGGGAATACACATTAAATGGTAGGACACTGAGTAGTGTAGAGGAACAAAGGGACCTTGGAGTGCATGTCCACAGATCCCTGAAAGTAGCAGGCCAAGCAGATAAGGTGGTTAAGAAGGCATACGGAATGCTTGCCTTTATTAGCCATGGCATAGAATACAAGAGCAGGGAGGTTATGCTTCAACTGTATAAAACTCTAGTTAGCCCTCAGCTAGAGTACTGCATGCAGTTCTGGTCACCACATCACAGGAAAGATGTGATTGCACGAGAGAGGGTACAGAGGAGATTTCCAAGGATGTTGCTGGGAGTAGAAAATCTTAGCTATGAGGAAAGACTGGATAGGCTGGGTCTGTTTTCCTTGGAACAGAGGAGGCTGAGGGGAGACCTTATTGAGGTGTATAAAATTATGAGGGGCATAAAGTGGATAGAAAGGACCGATTTCCCTTAGCAGAGGGGTCAAAAACCAGGGGGCACAGATTTAAAGTAACTGGTGGAAGGTTTAGAGGGGATTTGAGGGGAGATTTCTTCACCCAGAGGGTTGTGGGGGTCTGGAACTCACTGCCTGAAAGGGTGGTAGAGGCAGGAACCCTAACCACATTTAAAAAGTACTTGGATGTGCACTTGGGATGCTGAAACCTGCAGGGCTACGGACCAAGAGCTGGGAAGTGGGATTAGGCTGGCTAGCTCTTTGTTGGCCGGCGCGGACACAATGGGCCGAAATGGCCTCCTTCCGTGCTGTAACTTTCTGTGATTCTATGATTCTGTGATTCTGTGATTCTATGATTCTACATGGCCAAATTACTTTAAACCATCCCCCATAGCACTAGTTAACCTCCTTGCGAGGACATTGGTCCCAGCTCCGTTGAGGTGTAACCTGTCCACCTTGTACAGGTCCCTCCTGCCCCAGAACTGGTCCAAATGCCCCAAGAATCTGAAGCGCTCCCTTTGCACCATTTCTACAGCCACGTATTAACCTGCCACATCTTACTCACTAGCACGTGGCACTGGGAGTAATCCAGAGATTACTACCTTTGAGGTCCTGCTCTTTAACTTCCACCCTAGCTCCTGAAATTCTGACTGCAGGACTTCAACCCTCTTCTTTCCTACGTCAACGTTCCAACATGGACCACGACCTCTGGCTGTTCCCCTTCCCTCCTCAAAATGTTCTGCACCCTCTCAGTGATGTCCTTTACCCTGCCACCAGGTAGGCAACTTCTTCTTCTTAGGCAGTCCCTCGGAACCGAGGATGACTTGCTTCCTCACTAAAAATGAGTTCTCAGGTGACCGATGAGTCCAATGCGGGACCTACAGTCTCTGTCACAGGTGGGGCAGACGGTGGTTGAAGGGGCGGGTGGGTGGGGTGCTTGGGTTGACGTGCGTTCCTTGCACTGTTTGCACTTGGCTTCCGCTTGATCCCGGGCGAAGAGACTCGAGGTGTTTGGTGCCTTCCCGGATGCTTCTCCTCCACTTTGTGCGGTCTTGGGCCAGGGATTCCCAGGGGTCGGTCAGGATGTTGCACTTTTTCAAGGAGGCTTTGAGGGTGTCCTTGAAGCGTTTCCTCTGCCCACCTGGGGGGCTCTTGCCATGCCGGAGCGCCGAGTAAAGCGCTTGTTTTGGGAGTCTCGTATTGGGCATGCGGACGATGTAGGCAACACACCATGTGAGACTCACGTCGGTGGTTGCAGAAATGCCTTTCTATCCCCGTCTATTGAATTCCCCATAACTACTGCATTTCTACACTTTGCTGTACCCACTATGCAGCCCCCACCCCGCCATAGCCCTGATTTTGCATCCTTCTCTAGTTTCTCTCCAATTCCCCTCATGTCCTCTCTGAGCTTATCTTGTCCATGAGATCCGCTTCCTGCTCCCTTGATCCCATTGCCTCTAAACTGCTGACCACCCCATTTGCCTTCCTGGCTCCCGTGTTAGCTCATATTGTTAATGGTTCCATCTTTTCAGCTGTCATGCCCCCTCTTCAAAAAACCAACCCTTGACCCCCTCCCCCTGCCCTTGCAAATTACTGCCCCATCTCCAACTCCCCTTTCCTCTCCAAAGTTCTTGAACATGTTGTCACCTCCCAAATCTGTGCCTATCTTTCCCACAACTCTATGCTTGAACCTCACCAATCAGGTTTCTGCCCCTGCCACAGTACTGAAACGGCCTTTATCAAAGTCACTAATGACATCCTTTGTGACTGTGGCCGTGGTAAACTATCCCTCCTCGTCCTTCTCACCTGTCTGCAGCCTTTGACACGGTTGACCACACCATCCTCCTCCAATGCCTCTCCTTCATTGTACAGCTGGGTGGGACTGTCCTCGCCTGGTTCCATTCCTATCTATCCTGCCATAGCCAGAGAATCTCCTGCAATGGCTTCTCTTCACGCTCCCACAACATAACCTCTGGAGTCCCCCAAGGATCTAGCGTTGGCCCCCTCCTATTTCACATCTAAATGCTACCTCTCAGCGACATTATCCGAAAACACGACGTCAGGTTCCCCTGATGGCCCCACCTCAATGAATTTCGAGCTCGGCACGATGCTAAGCTCTTCTTCCATTGCCTTTGCCTCCGTGCCCACTTCTTTGGCTGGGCGTCTTCACCCCCACACAACAGACCCTTTCTCCCGTCCTCAGAATTCTTGTTCCACCTGGACCCCTCACTCTGGCCTCTTAGCCTCTCTAGATCTTTTCATTGGGAACTGCTGGCATGACATCGACATCTCAATTTCTCACTCACTCCAACCTACCTCCCTCTGAACTTGCAACACTCCGTTCGCTCAGATCCAACCCTAACCTTGTCATTAAACCTGCTGACAAGGGTGGTGCTGTTGTTGTTTAGCATTCTGACCTCTACCTTGCGGAGGCTGAACGCCAACTCTCTGACACCTCCTCCTACCTCCCCCTGGACCATGACCCCACTACCGAACATCAAGCCATCGTTTCCAAGACTTTCACTGACATCATCTCCTCCGGAGATCTTCCCTCCACAGCCTCCAATCTCATAGTTCTCCAACCCCGCACAGCCCGCTTCCCAAGATCCACAAACAGGACTGCTCTGGTAGACTCATCGTTTCAGCCTGTTCTTGCCCCACAGAACTGATTTCTTCCAATCTTGACTCTATTTTTTTTCCCCTTGTCCTGTCTCTTCCCACCTACATCTGCAACTCTTCTGACGCCCTCCGCCACTTTAACAGTTTCCAGTTTCCTGGCCCCAACCGCCTCCTTTTCACTATGGAGGTCCAATCCCTCTACACCTCCATCCCCCACCAGGACAGCCTGAGGGCGCTCCGCTTCTTCCTTGAACAGAGGCCCAACCAGTCCCCATCCACCACCACCCTCCTCCGCCCGGCTGAACTTGTTCTCACATTGAACAACTTCTCCTTTGACTCCACTCACTTCCTCCAAATTAAAGGTGTTGCTATGGGAACCCGCATGGGTCCTAGCTATGCCTGCCTTTGTGGAATATGTGGATTATTCTTTGTTCCAGTCCTACTCAGGTCCCCTCCCTCACCTCTTTTTCCGGTACATTGATGACTGTATCGGTGCCATTTCCTGCTCTTGCCCCGAACTGGAAAATTTCATTCACTTTGCTTCCAATACCACCCTCCCCTCGCCTTCACATGGTCCATCTCTGACTCTTCCCTTCCCTTCCTCGACTTCTCTGCCTCATTTCTGGGGATAGGCTATCGGCCAATATCCACTATAAGCCCACTGACTCCCACAGCTACCTTGACTACACTTCCTCCCACCCCGCTTCCTGTAAGGACTCTATTCCATTGTCCCAGTTTCTCTGTCTCCGTCGCATCTGTTCTGATGCTGCCACCTTCCATACCAGTGCTTCCAATATGTCAACCGAGGATTCCCCTCCACCGTGTCCATTCCATTCCCCGCACTTCTGCTCTCACCCCTTCCCCTCCCTCCCAGAACCACGATTGTGTTCCCCTCGTCCTCACCTTCCACCTTACCAGCCTCCACATTCAACGGATCATCCTCCGCCATTTCCGCCACCTCCAGCGTGATCCCACCACTAAACACATCTTCCCCTCCCCTTTCAGCATTCCAAAGGGACCATTCCCTCCGCGACACCCTGGTCCACTCCTCTATCACCCCCAACACCCCTTCCCCTTTGCCCGGCACCTTCCCGTGCAAGCGCAGGAGATGCAACACCTGCCCTTTTTACCTCCTCCCTTCCTACTGTCCAGGGCCCCAAACACTCCTTCCAGGTGAAACAGCGATTTACTTGTACTTCTTGCAATTTAGTATACTGTATTCGCTGCTCACGATGCGGTCTCCTCTACATTGGGGAGACCAAATGCAGATTGGGTGACCGCTTTGCGGAACACCTCCGTTCAGTCCGTAAGGGTGACCCCGAGCTTCCGGTCGCCTGTCACTTTAATTCCCCGCTCCACTCCCACTCTGACTTCTCCGTCCTCGGCCTCTTGCATTGTTCCACTGAAGCTCAACATAAGCTCGAGGATCTCATATTTTGATTAGACACTTTACAGCCTCCTGGACTCAATATTGAGTTCAACAATTTCAGATCATAAGCTCTGCCCCATTTTTTTCGGAAAGCAGTTGTTGCTGATGATTCTGCCAGTGCCATTTACACCTCCTCTAGACCCATCTTTTGTTTCTTTACCTGTCCCATTGCCACCCCCTTTTGCCTTGCACCATCATCCCTTTTGTCATTTAATCTCTCCTGCCTTCCACCCCATCACAGATCTTCCCTTTTGTTCTTTCCTCCCCCCCCCCTTTCCCTGCCTCTGTCCTTGCTTAAAAACTGTTACATCTCTAACTTTTTCCGCTTCTGACGAAGGGTCATCGATCTGAAACGTTCACTCTGTTTCTCTCTCCACAGATGCTGCCTGACCTGTTGAGTATTTCTAGCATTTTCTGTTTTTATGTCAGGTTCCACAGATGCGCTGACGACACCCAGCTCTACCTCACCACCAACTCTCTCGACCCCTCCACTGTCTCTGATTTGCCACGTTGCTTGTCCGACATCCAGTATTGGATGAGCTGAAAATGTTGTGAAGACCAAAGCCATTGTCTCGGGCCCCACCACAAACTTTGTACCTTTCCCACTGATTCTATCCTCCTCCCTGGCCACTATCTCGGTCTGAACCAGACGGTTTGCAACCTCGGCGTCCCATTTGACCCTGAGCTGAGTGTCCTCTCCATCACCAAGACCGCCTACTTCCACCTCCGTAACATCGCCCCTCACCGCCCCAACTCAGCTCATCCGCTGCTGAAACCCTCATCCATGCCTTTGTTACCTCTAGACTTGACTATTCCAACGCTCTCCTGGCCGGCCTCCCACATTCCACCCTACGTAAACTTCAGCTCATCCAAAACTCTGCTGCCCCGTGTCCTAACTCACACCAAGTCCCGCTCACCCATCACCCCTGTGCTCACTGACCTACACTGGCTCCACTTTTACCAAAGCCTCTAATTTAAAATTTGTAACCATGTGTTTAATTGACTCCATGGCCTTGCCCCACCCTATCTCTATAACCTCCTCCAGCCCTACAACCCCCCCGAACTCTCCATTCTTGTGCACTCTTTCCTCCCTTTGCTCCATCATTGGCAGCCATGCCTTCAGCCATCTCGGCCCCAAACTCTGGAATTCTCCAAATCCATCTCTCCACCTCTCTCTCCTCCTTTAAGACCCTCCTTAAAACCGACCTCTTTCATCAAGCTTTTGGTCACCTGACTTAATATTTATGGCTGATTATTCCTCTTTGAAGTACCACAGGACTCTTTTCTACACTGAAGGTTCTGTATAAATGCAAGTTGTTGTTGTTAGGGATGGACTGCGTGAAGCTGGGGTATGGGTGGAAATTTGAAGCATAGTTAATAAAATTCTGAAGATCTGTGTGACGGCAGGAAGTATAGCCACACAGTCATCAGTAATGGAAGAGAAGGTCAGCGAGGGGCCTGAGGACTGGAACAAAGAGTGTTTCACATATCCTACAAACAGACAACATAGCTAGAACCATGCGGTTCCCATAGCAACTAATTGTATCTAAATGGAGTTAAACGAGATTTTTTTGCAAGGTGAGAACCAGTTCAGCCAGGCGGAGGGTAATGGTGGCTGGGAACTGGTTGGACCATAATTCAAGGAAGAAGTGGAGAGCCCGCACATCCTGGGACTAAACATCCACAGTGAAAAGGTGATGATTGCGGCTGGAGAATCAGAAATTGTTAAATTAGCAGAGGGCATTGGAGGAGGCAAGGATGTAAAGATTGTCCGAGGAAGGAAAGGAGAGCATCGAGGGGACATTAATTCAGTGGGTCAGGAGCAAGCTGAAACAATCAGTCTACCAGTACAGTCCCATTTGTGCATCTTGGGAAGGAGGTAGTAATGGGCTGTTCTGGGTTGGGGAACTATGTGGTTGGATGCAGTGGGGGAAGGGGGTAGATTTTCAGAAGAGATGAGATCGGTCACAGTCTGACAACTAATGGCTTGATGTTCAATCAGGAGGGCGTGGGAGACAGGAGGAGTTGTCAGAGAGTTGCTCACCTTCAGCCTCAGCAAGGTAGAGGTTTCCTGCCATCAACAGCCTCCTTTGGCGGCGGTTTTGGTGATGATGTCAGGATTGGACCTGAGAGTGCGGAGTGCTGCAAGATCATAGGGCGATAGATCAGAGTGAGTGACAGGAATGGAAAAACTGAGATGGTTGATATCACAACGGCGGTCTCAATGAACTGATGGAGAGAGGCCAGAGAGAGGGTCCAGGGAGATTAGCAAAGGCTGGAGACAGGTTAGATGTGTGATGGGGACCCTCCTGGCCAAGAGGAAAGCACAGAGGAGAAGGCAGCAGAAGAAGAGCTCATAATTCATTGAGGTAGGTCAGAGGGGGTGAAGCTGAGACCTGGCTGAGGACGAATCATTTGGTGAAGATCCAGCAAGAGGTTGTGCCTATACTTCCCCTCCTTTCCACTCCCCTCTCCTCCCCTCCACTCCCCTCTCCTCCCTTCCCCTTCCCTCCTCTCTCCTCCCCTTCCCTCCTCTCTCCTCCCCTCCACTCCCTCTCCTCCCTTTCCCTCCCCTCCTCTCTCCTCCCCTCCTCTCTCCTCCCCTCCCCCCCTCCCCTCCTCTCTCCTCCCCTCCCCCTCCCCATCTCTCTCCTCCCCTCCCCCCTCCCCTCCTCTCTCTTCCCCTCCCCCCTCCCCTCCTCTCTCCTCCATAAGAAAAATTTAATCTGACAAACCAAATATGGTTGTAGTGTATCCGGTTATTGTGTTTGACCAGGTCTTTGACACACGCAATGTCTTTAAGCAGTCGACATACAAATAAATGCAATTACCCTATTTTTCCCTGAGTAGAAAGGTAACCTTCATCGATCCTGACTCTACAAACGATTAAGAAAAGCTCAAGATCTTTATCGGCCCATTCTCACACACACTGTCCTTGCTGATTCATTCTGGCATGACAAGTATTATTGTGAACAAGACCCCCAGAAATGGGATATTTCCTAGAAAACACCAGATGCCAACTTGTTTACCATCGAGGATGTAACGAATCATCCTGAGCTCCATTGTCCCACTTCCAACCTCAAGACTGCCTTGGCTATCTCATTTCACAATGTAGTAACAAAAATAAGTCTAGAGGCACGAATCACACACCCTGTACATCAGCAGAAGCTAAACAGCGTGGTCAGCTAAACAGTGCCCTGACACATTAAACCCTAAAGCATCCTGGGAATGAGCAACTTTAACCATTTCATTATTTCTAGCTACAGTACAAATCCACAAGCCATGTACAAGTAAATAGAAAGCCAACTCTTTGAGGGTGGATAAATCACTTTTTGATCCCTCACTTATGATTCACCATTTTTAATAGTTCATACTTGAGTTTTAAACTTCCCACTAACCTTCAAACCCACCAAACACGAATCAACACTGCTACAGGAGCTGCCATCTGGGCAATGAGGAACACATGAGACATCAACCTCACCCAAGGTGATTCTCCTGCATTGTACACATTCTGCTACCAGGAACAAGCTCCTGCCACTCGTATCCCGCTTGATATCATTTGTAATTAATTTAGCAAATTTTAAGTAATCTGCTTTCTTTTTATTTTCTGTATTAACCATTTAAGTACACATAATTCGTTTTCGGTCAAAGTTTACAGCCGCCCGTAAGACCGCTGTCTAGAGGGTAACCTTTACTTGAATTCCTGTAACACTGTGGGCCCGAACAAGCACCAATATTTTATCCGCAAATTGAGTCATTCTTGTTTTTGTTGGTGTAAGGCAAAATGTTAACAGCCAAACCACACGAATGGTGTGTAACGTAATACCCTCCTCATGCCGAACAGTAATTCTCTTGAAGTTCCATCGATCAGCCTGTATAGTACAGTTAGGAAATTCTTCATCCACGGATAAACCACAGACTGACCATGATCTCTGCAGCACAGCCCTGCCACATGGACAGGTATCACTTATCCTGGAACTGTGCGTGAAGTGTCTGGTGCAATCCACAACCCTTCCTTTCCCCTCACTAATATCTTCAGATAGTTCACAAAGTCCTGCTGTAGATCATCCTCCAACAAGCATATTGATTCCACTTGAAATACTTCCATCAGTTTATCATCAGCAGGTAGCAATGGCATTGCCCCAATCACAGGAACAATCACAAACTGTCTTGCAAGGCTTCCTGGCATAACACACCAACCAAATCTTCGCACCTGACACCAAACCAGATTCCCACCTGATTTCCAGATTCTCATTTATTCGTCTAATATAACATTTGGAATCCAATTGTTTATACCAGTTTACTCCTTTTTGAATCTAATTTAAGTAAAAACCCCTCTAAACATAATCGCCTTTTAGATCAATTGTTCTTCATAGTCTTTGTCATTCTGCTATAATATCCCCTGCCTGTTTATTCCTTTAAACATCCCTTTCAGTACTTGTGCATTAACTTATCATTTGCCCGCATTCTTTTATGGCAATTCACCTGATTCTCTTCACAAATTGCTCTTAGTAAAGTTGTGCACCATTTCTCTTAGCATTGCATGATCACATTTTCCATACACGCAATGATATAAATCGGAAGGCAAAGATACAGAAAAGAAAATTTAACAGGGAAGGGAAATTCCCGAATTGCAAATTACTATCTGTCCATTATGTGATCTTTCTGCTTGTCTCGGGCATTTCCCTGACTCATCCTGGTCCAATTTAGTTTTGTTGTCTTTGGGATCTTGCCTTTGTTCTTTAACATGAATCCATAGTTCAGACAATTACCACACTTGATGAACGTTCATTTATTCGCCTTCGTGTCGTCGTATGAAAAATGTAAATATCAGCCCAGCTGGAACCATTGTCATTAATAAGAGAGGTATTCAGATCCTCTGGTATCTCCTTCCTCAGAACAGCAAAGAACATTCACGCCATCCTTTCAATCTAAAGAGAAATAGCTCCATACAGGTTAGAATTTAATCAGATATCAACCAAATCATGACCTGGAAAGCGATGGTCGGTGCCCCTGAAAAGGATCAGTCGCTGTTAGAACGCTTTAAGATGGTTTAGTTAGTAATGGTTTAGCTATCCCAGCAACCCTCCGCCTAGGTTTGCATTATGGGAGAAAGGGAAATCTTCATCTTGTCTCTATATACGAACAACAGACAGTTCCAAGACAGCACGTACCGCAGTAAGAGATAAGAGTTAGTCTATGCACTTACTGTGATATACACAAAGCTGGGGGCACAAAGGCGAAGGCTGAAAGATAGAAGCTGGGTAAACACCTAAAAATACGGCATCTGTGCTTTTGTGTTATGGGCAGATGTAGCTCAAGGTAGCCAAATAGTATAAGAATGTGACATGTTTCTTCTATTAGTCAGATCAACATCTCATGGGCAGGCGGAAACCCACAGCCAGGCAGGCAGGCGGAGAAGATCAGTCTGGGTCTGGGGACCAGGCCCTATTATTTGCATGTCATCTTGTCATTTAATATAACACTGTAGAACAGTTCATAAAATCTAATACTGTTATTAGTCAATGTAATAAAGCTTATTAAGAAAACCACTCGTGCGTGAAGTGGAGTTATCGTCGGACTACGATAACCACTAAGCAATCCGTTAGCAATAGCAATGATTTGTTTTAACAGTGGTCATGATGCGGAGATGCCGGTGTTGGACTGGGGTGGACAAAATTGAGAGGTCGCACAACACCAGGTTATAGTCCAACAGTTTTATTTTAAATCACAAGCTTTCGGAAGGAGTTGTAACTCCGAAAGCTTGTGATTTAAAATAAAACTGTTGGACTATAACCTGGTGTTGTGCGACCTCTCAATTTTGTTTTAACAGCTCAGACCTGCGGCAGCATAGAGGAGTTTCAGAGACGCTCTTTCATAACCTGTTGTGCCTTAAAATTCAAAAGACGTTAGTTCTTTTAAACACAGTTCCTCTGATCACCAACAAAATCCAGGGTAGTTTAAGATCTCAGTCTCACTCAGACTCACTTTCTTCAATGTAGTTTAACCATTCTATTAGTTCCTAGTACACATTTCTTTAAGAACTAGTCCACAAATCATGCTTTATTATCACTAACAAGCACCATGATCTCCGCACCCTGAAAGAGCTTGTTCCACCAGTACCTCCACAGCAGTGAGTGTACTGCGATCACTTTAAGCTGATGCTCAAAAATTCAGCAATGTAACGTGGCAAATAGAAGTCCGGGGTTAATTAGCCCTTCACAGTGAAACTAACCCACTGGGGTTCGGAGGAGTTAGTAAGCAGCATAGCCGTTTCAGACCTGCTGTTAAATCAATAAAAAAACCTCTGAAAATGTTCAAACTGTAACTTTGTAATTCTCCAAAGCAGCTTTCACCTTTTCCAAAAAAACACTCTGTGCATTTCAACAGTGGTATAATGTAAACTAGTCAAAATAAATCCGTACCACACGACTTTAACCCAAAAAGTATAAAACCAAACACTTTTCATCAAAGCACAAAGGGGGAAAAATTGGGTTGATTTGCGCCTCTCGTTAGTGCCCTCGGGGGGTGCAAATCCCCTAGCGCCCGGGCGTGGTGCCGCTAACGCCTCCCGTGAAATGTAGCGAGAGGTTAGCAGCGGCGGTAGCCGGTAGCGCCCCGTGCCACTGCGCCGTCGGCGATGATGTCATCACTGTGCACAGCACCCCGCTCGCGCCCCGGCCGCAAACCTCCCTTGCGCCCCCTGACCTATCGCCGGACGATAGGTCTGACAGGGTCAGGGGGGCCTTTTAGCAGCGGCGGCGGCGGCAGCGGCGTTACCACTTTTATTTTGGCCGACTGCCAGCACCTGCCCCCTTTCACTTTTTCCTCGGGGTGCCGACCGCGATCGCTCAGCCCGCGCTCCTCTTGAGTGCCGGGCTCTTTTCCCAGCACCCCGCTCCCCGCTCCCCGGTGGTCCAGCAGGGCCCCGGTGTGCGCAGCACTCGGCCCCTCCCCTTTAATCAGGGGAGGAGGCCTGCAATGACACGGCGATACGTGCTGACGCGTGTGGCGCTGTTGCACGTAGCCCCGCGAAATTCAGTAGTAGCGCCCCAAGAAGGAGGGGGAGCGCTTTCAGTAGCACCGCCTCCTGATTGGGATGCTACCACTGAATTTACAGCGGAAGGGTGCTAACTTTTTCGGGGCGCTAAAATTAGCGACGTTAGCCATCCAATTTTCCCCCCCAAAGGCTTTCTTAAATCACCCATTTCCTTGGGAGCACAATTTTAAATTAAAATGAATTACAGTGTGTTTAACAACTATATTCATGCTGTCATAGAATCATAGAAGAGTATTTCTTTTCTCTATTGCAAAGCATCTTTTTAAACTCCTCTCCCTTGTCTCCTCCACCCTCACCTCCAACAAATGAGAGGAGCTGATGGAATTCTTTGTCATGAAGATTGAGACCATCCGATCAGCTGCCTCTGCCACTTCCCTCCCTTCACTAGCCCGCTGGGCCAAACTTCCTCTAACTGCCCTAGCCCTGAATTCGCATCTTTCTCTTGTTTCTCTCCAATCTCCCCTCAATCTCTCTCCGAGCTCAACTTGTCCATGAGACCCACTTCCTGCTCCCTCAACCTTATTCCTACTCTTCTCCTTCTTCTTAGGCAGTCCCTCGGAACCGAGGATGACTTGCTTCCACATTAAAAATGAGTTCGCAGGTGACTGATGAGTCCAATGCGGGACCCACAGACTCTCAGCAGTACGGCGTTCCGGTCTGTCACTGTTGGGGTTGTCCATGAGGGTCCTGACGTTCCAGGTCCCGAACTTCATTTTAAAGGGTGGAAGATGCCTGTGCGTGAATTCTTTTAACGTGGGGTGGCCGTTGCACACCAGCTACCACACGGGCTTGACAGAGCAAGGTCTTGGTCCAATGGCAAGGGGATCCAAGACAATTGGAGACCAGGCTCTGCTACAACGGCCTGGCACACACACACAAACATACTGCTACTGTCCTCCTCCCTCCTTCCCGCAGGTCCTCTCTGCCTGGGTTTCATAGGATGCATTGTGATCCTCCCGACCTCGCTGTTGGCCCGTGCCACACCTTCCTTGGGCCTTGACCTCGCTGTTGGCCCGTGCCACACATTCCCTGGGCCCCGACCCCGCTGCTGGTCCACGCTGCACCACTCCTGGGCCTCGACCACGCTGCTGGGCTCGTCCTCGCTCCTGGGTCCCGGCCTCGGACATGAATGATGTTGTCTCTCACAGGATCAAATTAGCACTTATTCCTACTAAACTGCTGACCACCCAACTTCCCTTCCTGGCTCCCATGTTAGCTGATATTGTTAACGGTTCTCTCTTCAGGTACTGTCCCCCTTTCCTTCAAATCTGCCATCATCACCCCTCTCCTCAAAAAAGCCACCCTTGACCACCGTCCCCGTGAGCTGCGCTGCCTCCTGCGCGGCCCGCCTCCCCCACTGAGCGGCCCAATCAAATTTTTGCACATGCGCGGTATCTACAACATAAAAGCCGGTGAGCGGCCTGCGTGGGACATTGCAGATGACTGCCCTTGACCCCTTCGTCCTTGCAAACTACCGCCCCATCTCCAACCTTCCTTTCCTCTCCAAAGTCCTTGAACGTGTTGTCACTTCCCAAATCCATGCCCATCTTTCCAGGAACTCCATGTTTGAATCCCTCCAATCAGGTTTCTGCCCTTGCCACAGTACCGAAACGGCTCTCATCAAAGTCACAAATGACATCCTTTGTGACTGTGACAAAGGTAAACTATCCCTCCTCATCCTTCTTGACTAGTCTGTAGTCTTTGACACGTTTGACCACTCCATCCTTCTCCAACGCCTCTCCACCGTCGTCCAGCTGGGTGGGACTGCACTCGCCTGGTTCCATTCTCATCTATCTAATCGCAACCAGAGAATCACCTGCAACGGCTTCTCTTCCCACTCCCACATCGTTATCTCTGGTGTCCCCCAAGGATCTATCCTTGGCCCCCTCCTATTTCTCATCTATATGTTGCCCCTTGGCGACATCATCCGAAAACACAGTGTCAGTTTCCACATGTTCGCTGACGACACCCAGCTCTACCTCACTACCACTTCTGTCAACCCCTCCTCTGCCTCTGTGTTGTAAGACTGCTTGCCTGACATCCAGTTCTGGATGAGCAGAAAAATCCTCCAACTAAATATTGGGAAGACCAAAGCCACTGTCTTCAGTCCCCGCCACAAACTCCGTTCCCTAGCCACTGACTCCATCCCTCTCCCAAACATCTGTCTGAGGCTGAACCACACTGTTCACATCCTTGGTGTCATATTTGACCCTGAAATGAGCTTCTGACCACATATCCGCAGCATAACTAAGACCGCCTACTTCCACCTCCGTAGCATCGCCTGTCTCTGCCCCTGCCTCAGCTCATCCGCTGCTGAAACCCTCATCCATGCCTTTGTTACCTCTAGACTTGACTATTCCAACGCACTCTTGGCTGGCCTCCCACATTCTACCCTATGTAAACTTGAGGTCATCCAAAACTCGGCTGCCCGTGTCCTAACTCGCACTAAGTCCCGTTCGCCCATCACCAATGTTCCCGTTAAGCTGTGAGACCGTGTGGCGTTCTGGAGGTCCCGCGCAGTCCGCTTGCAGGCTTCACAATGGGAAAACCGCGCATGCACCGAAATCTGAATGGGCCGCACACCCCCCAAAAAAATTAAAGGAAACATTCACGCATCACCCCTGTGCTCGCTGGCCGACATTGGCTCCCGGTCCAGCAACGCCTCGATTACTAAATTCTCATCCTTGTTTTCAGATCCCTCCATGGCCTCACCCCTCCCTATCTCTGTAATCTCCTCCAGCCCCATAACCCCCTGAGATATCTGCGCTCCTCTAATTCTGCCCTCCTGAGCATCCCTGATTATAATCGCTCAACCATCGGTGGCCGTGTCTTCAGCTGCCAAGGTCCTAAGCTCTGGAATTCCCTCCCTAAGCCTCTCCGCCTCTCCCTCATCCTTTAAGACGCTCCTTAAAACCTACCTCTTTGACCAAGCTTTTGGTCATCTGCCCTAATATCTCCTTATGTAGTTCAGTGTCAAATTTTGTTTGATAACGCTCCCAAGGCACTATATAAATTCAAGTTGTTGTTGTTTGGGTCTGATTACCTGCACTACATTTATTCACCAACAGATGGTGGTGCTTCCACTTAAATCCATTTTACGTTGAAATCCCGGATTGGGAACATTGGAAATATGACCTTCCCTCTATCATAATGTCAGAAGTTCACTGATGATTTCACAGTGTTCAGTTCCATTCACAACTCCTCAGATAATGAAGCAGTCCGTGCCCACATGCAACAAGACCTGGACAACATCCAGGCTTGGGCTGATAAGTGGCAGGTAACATTCGCGCCACACAAGTGCCAGGCAATGACTATCTCCAACAAGCGAGAGTCTAATCACCGCCCCTTGACATTCAACGGTATTACCATCGTCAAATCCCCCACCATCAACATTCTGGGGGTCACCATTGGCCAGAAACTTTACTGGACCAGCCACATAAATACTGTGGCAACAAGAGCAGGTCAGAGGCTGGGTATTCTGAGGCAAGTGTTTCACCTCCTGACTCCCCAAAGCCTTTCCACCATCTACAAGGCACAAGTCAGGAGTGTGATGGAATACTCTCCACTTGCCTGGATGAGTGCAGCTCCAACAACACAACAAAGCTCGACACCATCCAGGACAAAGCAGCCCGCTTGATTGGCACCCCATCCGCCACCTTAAACATTCACTCCCTCCACCACCGGCGTACCGTGGCTGCAGTGTGTACCATCTACAAGATGCACTGCAGCAACTCGCCAAGGCTTCTTCGGCAGCACCTCCCAAACCCGCGACCTCTACCACCTAGAAGGACAAGGGCAGCAGGCGCATGGGAACACCACCACCTCCAAGTTCCCCTCCAAGTCACACACCATCCTGACTTGGAAATATATCGGCCGTTCCTTCATTGTCGCTGGGTCAAAATCCTGGAACTCCCTCCCTAACAGCACTGTGGGAGTACCTTCACCACACGGACTGCAGCGGTTCAAGAAGGCGGCTCACCACCACCTTCTCAAGGGCAACTAGGGATGGGCAATAAATGCAGGCTTTGCCAGCGACGCCCTGATCCCAGGAACTAATAAAAAAAAGATAACAGAAGTTTATATCTTGCAGAAGATGAAGGCAGTTAAGTGGATATCTCAAAGTACATCAAATCTTGAATGGGTTGATAAGCCAGCCTCTTACTTTAAAATGCACAAAATAAAAACAGAGTAATAAATGGCAAGCATGGATATCAGGAATCAGGAAATTACAGAGAGATAAATGTTTGGAATAACCTACATAAAAAGATCCGAAAAGATGAAACTCCAGGGTTATAGGGAGTACAATTAGATAAAGAGGTGAATGCACTGGAGGGACGAGTCTTTCAGGACAGGAAGGGGCTTTTCCCCATTGCTCTTGTGCTCCACCTTTCTGATGTGCAGCTGAAATATCATTCAAAACAACTGTTAAAGAAAGGGCAACACCTTCAAAGAAATTGCAATTTAAGTGAACGAATTAATGTATCAATCATCAATTACCAATGGAGACATAGCAGAGGTCAAATAACTGGTGCTATCCAAAAAAACTTCCTCTACCTTGTTAACATCTACGGCTTTGACATTGTGCCGTGGTTTGCAGACCGTCTGTACAAGTTCTGTATTGTGTATAAGAGGCTGATTTAGAAATTTGTAAATCACAGGACTTCTGAATGCTGCACACTTCACATATACCTGCATGCTCCACATATACCTTCACACACCACATATACCTGCACACCACATATACTTGCACACACCACATATACCAGCACACCACATATACCTGCACACACCACATATACCTGCACACACCACATATACCTGCACACACCACATATACCTGCACACACCACATATACCTGCACACACCACATATACCTGCATGCTCCACATATACCAGCACACCACATATACCTTCACACACCACATATACCTGCACACACCACATATACCTGCACACACCACATATACCTGCACACACCACATATACCAGCACACCACATATACCTGCATGCTCCACATATACCTTCACACACCACATATACCTGCACACACCACATATACCTGCACACACCACATATACCTGCACACACCACATAAACCTGCACACACCACATATACCTGCACACACCACATATAGCTGCCCACTCCACATATACCAGCACACCACATATACCTGCACACACCACATATACCTGCACACACCATATATACCTGCACACACCACATATACCTGCACGCTCCACATATACCTGCACACACCACATATACCTGCACACACCACATATACCTGCACACACCACATATACCTGCACACACCACATATACCTGCACGCTCCACATATACCTGCACACACCACATATACCTGCATGCTCCACATATACCTGCACACACCACATATACCTGCATGCTCCACATATACCTGCACACACCACATATACCTGCATGCTCCACATATACCTGCACACACCACATATACCTGCATGCTCCACATATACCTGCACACACCACATATACCTGCATGCTCCACATATACCTGCACACACCACATATACCTGCATGCTCCACATATACCTGCACACACCACATATACCTGCACGCTCCACATATACCTGCACACACCACATATACCTGCATGCTCCACATATACCTGCACACACCACATATACCTGCATGCTCCACATATACCTGCACACACCACATATACCTGCACGCTCCACATATAACAGCACACCACATATACCTGCTCACACCACATATACCAGTTACCAGCGGTGTGCCACAGGGGTCGGTGCTGGGTCCTCTGCTGTTTGTGATTTTTATCAATGACTTGGAGGAGGGGACTGAAGGGTGGATCAGTAAATTTGCTGATGACACCAAGATTGGTGGAGTAGTGGATGAGGTGGAGGGCAGTTGTAGGCTGCAAAGAGACATTGATAGGATGCAGAGCTGGGCCGAAAAATGGCAGATGGAATTTAACCCTGATAAGTGCGAGGTGATTCATTTTGGTAGGGCAAATTTGAATAAGGATTACAGGGTCAACGGCAGGGTTCTGAGGAACGTGGAGGAGCAGAGGGATCTGGGGGTTCATATCCACAGATCTCTGAAGGTTGCCACTCAAGTGGATAGAGCAGTAAAGAAGGCCTATGGTGTGTTGGCGTTTATTAACAGAGGGTTTGAGTTTAAGAACCGTGAGGTTATGCTGCAACTGTACAGGACCTTGGTGAGACCACATTTGGAATATTGTGTGCAGTTCTGGTCACCTCACTATTGGAAGGACGTGGAAGCATTGGAAAGAGTGCAAAGGAGATTTACCAGGATGCTGCCTGGTTTGGGGGGGAGGTCTTATGAGGAAAGATTGAGGGAGTTGGGGCTTTTCTCTTTAGAGCGGAGGAGGATGAGAGGCGACTTAATAGAGGTTTATAAGATGATGAGGGGGATAGATAGAGTGAATGTTCAGAGACTATTTCCTCGGGTAGAGGCAGCTGTTACAAGGGGGCATAACTATAAGGTGCATGGGGGGAGATATAGAAGGGATGTCCGAGGTAGATTCTTTACTCAGAGAGTGGTTGGGGTGTGGAATGGACTGCCTGCTGTGATAGTGGAGTTGGACACTTTAGGAACTTTCAAGCGGTTATTGGATAAGCACATGGAGCACACCAGAGTGATAGGGAGTGTGATAGCTTGATCTTGGTCTCGGACAATGCTCGGCACAACATCGAGGGCCGAAGGGCCTGTACTGTGCTGTACTGTTCTATATACCAGCACACCACATATACCTGCACACTCCACATATACCTGCACACACCACATATACCTTCACACACTACATATACCTGCACACACTACATATACCTGCACACACCACATATACCTTCACACACCATATATACCTGCACACACCACATATACCAGCACACCACATATACCTTCACACACCACATATACCTTTACACACCGCATATACCTGCACACACCACATATACCTGCACACCACATATACCTGCACACACCACATATACCAGCACACCGCATATACCTGCACACTCCACATATACCTGCACACACCACATATACCTTCACACACCACATATACCTGCACACTCCACATATACCTGCACACACCACATATACCTTCACACACCACATATACCTGCACACTCCACATATACCTGCACACAACACATATACCTGCACACACCACATATACCTGCACACACCACATATACCTGCACACTCCACATATACCTGCACACACCACATATAACTGCACACACCACATATACCTGCACACTCCACATATACCTGCACGCTCCACATATACCAGCACACCACAAATACCTGCACAAACCACATATACCTGCACACTCCACATATACCTGCACACTCCACATATACCTGCACACTCCACATATACCTGCACACACCACATATACCTGCACACTCCACAGTGACAGAAGGGTCGGTAACCAGAGGACATAGATTTAAAGTAATTGGTAAATGAACCAGTAGTGAGATGAGGAAACTTTTTTTTATGCAGCGAGTTGTTCTGATCTGAGTTGCCTAAAAGGGCGGTGGAAGCAGATTCAACAGTAACATTCAAAAGAGAATTGGAAAAATACTTGAAGGGAAACAATTTACATGTCTATGGGGAAAGAGTAGGGGGAGTGGGACTAATTGGAGAGCTCTACCAAAGAGCCGGCACAGGCATGATGGGCTGAACGGCCTCCTTCTGTGCTGTATCATTCCATGATTTCCTTTCTCAATCCTTCAGGGAAATGTGTTAGTGCTTCTCAAACAAAGCAAACAGATATAAAGATCGCAGGACGATATGAATTGCATGGTTTATAGCGGGAGTAAACAAGATAATAAAGTGTGCTAGAGAATTGTGCAGGTATATGGGTTGCGTAGAGATATATGTGGAGTGTGCAGCTATATGTGGTGTGTGCAGCTATATGTGGTGTGTGCAGGTATATGAGGTTTGTGCAGGTATATGAGGTTTGTGCAGGTATATGAGGAGTGTGCAGGTATATGAGGTTTGTGCAGGTATATGTGGAGTGTGCAGGTATATGTGGTGTGTGCAGGTATATGTGGTGCGTGCAGGTATACGTGGAGCATGCAGGTATATGTGGTGTGTGCAGGTATATGAGGTTTGTGCAGGTATATGTGGAGTGTGCAGGTATATGTGGTGTGTGCAGGTATATGAGGTTTGTGCAGGTATATGTGGAGTGTGCAGGTATATGTGGTGTGTGCAGGTATATGTGGTGCATGCAGGTATATGTGGTGTGTGCAGGTATATGAGGTTTGTGCAGGTATATGTGGTGTGTGCAGGTATATGTGATGTGTGCAGATATATGTGGTGTGTGCAGGTATATGTGGTGTGTGCAGTTATATGTGGTGTGTGCAGGTATATGTGGTGTGTGCAGGTATATGTGGTGTGCTGGTATATGTGGAGTGTGCAGGTATATGTGGTGTGTGCAGGTATATGTGGAGCATGCAGGTATATGTGGTGTGTGCAGGTATATGTGGAGCATGCAGGTATATGTGGTGTGTGCAGGTATATGTGGTGTGTGCAGGTATATGTGGTGTGTGCAGGTATATGCGGTGTGTGAAGGTATATGCGGTGTGTGAAGGTATATGTGGTGTGCTGGTATATGTGGTGTGTGCAGGTATATGTGGTGTGTGCAGGTATATGAGGTTTGTGCAGGTATATGTGGAGTGTGCAGGTATATGTGGTGTGTGCAGGTATATGTGGTGTGTGCAGTTATATGTGGTGTGTGCAGGTATATGCGGTGTGTGAAGGTATATGCGGTGTGTGAAGGTATATGTGGTGTGAAGGTATATGAGGTTTGTGCAGGTATATGTGGAGTGCGCAGGTATATGTGGTGTGTGCAGGTATATGTGGTGTGTGCAGGTATATGTGGTGTGTGCAGGTATATGTGGTGTGTGCAGGTATATGTGGAGTGTGCAGGTATATGTGGAGTGTGCAGGTATATGTGGTGTGTGCAGGTATATGTGGTGATCTGGTATATGTGGTGTGTGCAGGTATATGTGGTGTGCTGGTATATGTGGAGCGTGCAGGTATATGTGGTGTGTGCAAGTATATGTGGAGCATGCAGGTATATGTGGTGTGTGAAGGTATATGTGGAGCATGCAGGTATATGTGGTGTGTGCAGGTATATGTGGTGTGTGCAGGTATATGTGGTGTGTGCAGGTATATGCGGTGTGTGAAGGTATATGCGGTGTGTGAAGGTATATGTGGTGTGCTGGTATATGTGGTGTGTGCAGGTATATGTGGTGTGTGCAGGTATATGTGGAGTGTGCAGGTATATGTGGAGTGTGCAGATATATGTGGTGTGTGCAGGTATATGTGGAGTGTGCAGGTATATGTGGTGTGTGCAGGTATATGGGAAGCGTGCAGGTATATGAGGTTTGTGCTGGTATATGTGGAGTGTGCAGGTATATGTGGTGTGTGCAGGTATATGGGAAGCGTGCAGGTATATGAGGTTTGTGCAGGTATATGTGGTGTGTGCAGGTATATGAGTTTTGTGCAGGTATATGGGCAACACGGTGGCATAGTGGTTAGCACTGTTGCCTCACAGCGCCAGGGACCTGGGTTCGAATCCGGCCTCAGATGACTGTTTGTGTGGAGCTTGCACATTCTCCCCGTGTCTGTGTGGGTTTCCTCCGGGTGCTCCGGTTTCCTCCCACAGTCCAAAGATGTGCGGGTTAGGTTGATTTGGCTATGATAAAATTGACCCTAAGTGTTAGGGGGATTAAATACGTGGGGTTACGGGGATAGGGTGGGATATGTGTCGGTGCAGGCTCGATGTGCCGAAATGGCCTCTATGTGCACTGTGGGAATTATGTGGTCTGTGCAGGTATATGTGGAGTGTGCAGGTATATGTGGAGTGTGCAGGTATATGTGGTGCGTGCAGGCTTATGTGGAGCGTGCAGTGGTGTGTGCTGGTATATGTGGAGTGTGCATGTGCAGTGTGCAGGTATATGTGGACTGTGAAGTTATGTGTGCAGATATATGTGGTGTGTGCAGGTATATGTGGTGTGTGCAGGTATATGTGGTGTGTGCAGGTATATGTGGTGTGTGCAGGTATATGAGGTTTGTGCAGGTATATGTGGAGTGTGCAGGTATATGTGGTGTGTGCAGGTATATGTGGTGTGTGAAGGTATATGCGGTGTGTGAAGGTATATGTGGTGTGAAGGTATATGAGGTTTGTGCAGGTATATGTGGAGTGTGCAGGTATATGTGGTGTGTGCAGGTATATGTGGTGTGTGCAGTTATATGTGGTGTGTGCAGGTATATGTGGTGTGTGCAGGTATATGTGGAGTGTGCAGGTATATATGGTGTGTGCAGGTATATGTGGTGATCTGGTATATGTGGTGTGTGCAGGTATATGTGGTGTGCTGGTATATGTGGAGCGTGCAGGTATATGTGGTGTGTGCAAGTATATGTGGAGCATGCAGGTATATGTGGTGTGTGAAGGTATATGTGGAGCATGCAGGTATATGTGGTGTGTGCAGGTATATGTGGTGTGTGCAGGTATATGTGGTGTGTGCAGGTATATGCGGTGTGTGAAGGTATATGCGGTGTGTGAAGGTATATGTGGTGTGCTGGTATATGTGGTGTGTGCAGGTATATGTGGTGTGTGCAGGTATATGTGGTGTGTGCAGGTATATGTGGAGTGTGCAGGTATATGTGGAGTGTGCAGATATATGTGGTGTGTGCAGGTATATGTGGAGTGTGCAGGTATATGTGGTGTGTGCAGGTATATGGGAAGCGTGCAGGTATATGAGGTTTGTGCAGGTATATGTGGAGTGTGCAGGTATATGTGGTGTGTGCAGGTATATGGGAAGCGTGCAGGTATATGAGGTTTGTGCAGGTATATGTGGTGTGTGCAGGTATATGAGTTTTGTGCAGGTGTATGGGCAACACGGTGGCATAGTGGTTAGCACTGTTGCCTCACAGCGCCAGGGACCTGGGTTCGAATCCGGCCTCAGATGACTGTTTGTGTGGAGCTTGCACATTCTCCCCGTGTCTGCGTGGGTTTCCTCCGGGTGCTCCGGTTTCCTCCCACAGTCCAAAGATGTGCGGGTTAGGTTGATTTGGCTATGATAAAATTGACCCTAAGTGTTAGGGGGATTAAATACGTGGGGTTACGGGGATAGGGTGGGATATGTGTCGGTGCAGGCTCGATGTGCCGAAATGGCCTCTATGTGCACTGTGGGAATTATGTGGTCTGTGCAGGTATATGTGGAGTGTGCAGGTATATGTGGAGTGTGCAGGTATATGTGGTGCGTGCAGGTTTATGTGGAGCGTGCAGTGGTGTGTGCTGGTATATGTGGAGTGTGCATGTGCAGTGTGCAGGTATATGTGGAGTGTGAAGTTATATGTGCAGATATATGTGGTGTGTGCAGGTATATGTGGAGTGTAAAGGTATATGTGGTGTGTGCAGGTATATGTGGTGTGTGCAGGTATATGTGGAGTGTAAAGGTATATGTGGTGTGTGCAGGTATATGTGGTGTGTGCAGGTATATGTGGAGTGTGAAGGTATATGTGGTGTGTGCAGGTATATGTGGAGTGTGCAGTTTTATGTGGAGTGTGAAGGTATATGTGGTGTGTGCAGATATATGTGGAGTGTGCAGGTATATGTGGAGTGTGCAGGTATATGTGGAGCGTGCAGGTATATGTGGAGTGTGCAGGTATATGTGGAGTGTGCAGTTTTATGTGGAGTGTGAAGGTATATGTGGTGTGTGCAGATATATGTGGAGTGTGCAGGTATATGTGGAGTGTGCAGGTATATGTGGAGCGTGCAGGTATATGTGGAGTGTGCAGGTATATGTGGTGTGTGCAGGTATATGTGGAGTGTAAAGGTATATGTGGTGTGTGCAGGTATATGTGGTGTGTGCAGGTATATGTGGAGTGTGAAGGTATATGTGGTGTGTGCAGGTATATGTGGAGTGTGCAGTTTTATGTGGAGTGTGAAGGTATATGTGGTGTGTGCAGATATATGTGGAGTGTGCAGGTATATGTGGAGTGTGCAGGTATATGTGGAGCGTGCAGGTATATGTGGAGTGTGCAGGTATATGTGGTGTGTGCAGGTATATGTGGAGTGTAAAGGTATATGTGGTGTGTGCAGGTATATGTGGTGTGTGCAGGTATATGTGGAGTGTAAAGGTATATGTGGTGTGTGCAGGTATATGTGGTGTGTGCAGGTATATGTGGAGTGTGAAGGTATATGTGGTGTGTGCAGGTATATGTGGAGTGTGCAGTTTTATGTGGAGTGTGAAGGTATATGTGGTGTGTGCAGGTATATGTGGAGCGTGCAGGTATATGTGGAGTGTGCAGGTATATGTGGTATGTGCAGGTATATGTGGAGCGTGCAGGTATATGTGGAGTGTGCAGGTATATGTGGAGCGTGCAGGTATATGTGGTATGTGCAGGTATATGTGGTGTGTGCAGGTATATGTGGAGTGTGCAGGTATATGTGGTATGTGCAGGTATATGTGGAGCGTGCAGGTATATGTGGTATGTGCAGGTATATGTGGAGCGTGCAGGTATATGTGGAGCGTGCAGGTATATGTGGAGTGTGCAGGTATATGTGGTATGTGCAGGTATATGTGGAGCGTGCAGGTATATGTGGAGTGTGCAGGTATATGTGGTATGTGCAGGTATATGTGGAGCGTGCAGGTATATGTGGAGTGTGCAGGTATATGTGGAGCGTGCAGGTATATGTGGAGTGTGCAGGTATATGTGGTATGTGCAGGTATATGTGGAGCGTGCAGGTATATGTGGTATGTGCAGGTATATGTGGAGCGTGCAGGTATATGTGGTATGTGCAGGTATATGTGGAGCGTGCAGGTATATGTGGTGTGTGCAGGTATATGTGGAGCGTGCAGGTATATGTGGTATGTGCAGGTATATGTGGAGTGTGCAGGTATATGTGGAGTGTGCAGGTATATGTGGTATGTGCAGGTATATGTGGAGCGTGCAGGTATATGTGGTGTGTGCAGGTATATGTGGAGCGTGCAGGTATATGTGGAGTGTGCAGGTATATGTGGTGTGTGCAGGTATATGTGGAGCGTGCAGGTATATGTGGAGTGTGCAGGTATATGTGGTATGTGCAGGTATATGTGGAGCGTGCAGGTATATGTGGTATGTGCAGGTATATGTGGAGCGTGCAGGTATATGTGGTGTGTGCAGGTATATGTGGAGCGTGCAGGTATATGTGGTATGTGCAGGTATATGTGGTATGTGCAGGTATATGTGGAGTGTGCAGGTATATGTGGAGCGTGCAGGTATATGTGGTATGTGCAGGTATATGTGGTATGTGCAGGTATATGTGGTATGTGCAGGTATATGTGGAGTGTGCAGGTATATGTGGAGCGTGCAGGTATATGCGGTTTCCAAAAGTGCGTTGCCCAGAATTGGACACGATACTCCAGCTGAGGTCTAACCAGTGATTTATATCGTTTTAGCATAACTTCCTTGCTTTCGCACTCTGTCGTTATTTATAAAAATGAGAAGTCGCACAACACCAGGTTATAGTCCAACAGTTTTATTTAAAATTACGAGCTTTCGGAGCTGCTGCTCCTTCGTCAGGTAGAGGTACAGTGAGGGAATCTAATACACAGTATATATACACAGAGAGCGACTGCAGAGATACAATCCGTCAGGAAGGCACTACATCAAAGACACATCAGAGCACAGCCAAGACAATGAGGTGGGTCACAGGGGGTCCAACGTGTCAAATGCTGCCGTCTGCAGTTGAGCTCCTAACTTTTTTTTTTGTTTTTTTTTTGGGTTGGGTTATTTATAAAGCCATGGATCTCATGTTTTTTTTAGAAAGAGCAGTCTCAACTTGTCCTGCCACCTTCAAAGATTTGTGTACATACACCTCCAGGTCGCTCTGTTCCTGCACCCCCTTTAAAATTGTACCATTTAGTTCATATTGGATCTCCACCTTCTTCCTACCCAAATGAATCATTTCACACTTCATAGAATCATAGAAACTTGCAGCTCAGAAGGAGGCCATTCGGCCCGTTGTGCCTGTGCCGGCTCTTTGAAAGATCAGTCGTGCTCAGTCCCACACCCCTGCTTTTTGTCCGTAACCCTGTGAGTTCCTCATCCTCAAATCCCTGTCCAACTCCCTTTTAAAATTATTGATGGAATCAGCTTCCATCACCTCTTCAGGTCGAGCGTTCCAGATCCCCACAACTCTCCGAGTGAAAAAAATTCTCTCCATCTCCCCTCTAGATCTTTTGCCAATGTTCTTGAATCTCTGACCTCTGGTTATTGACCCACTCACCAGAGGGAATAGTTTTTCTTTGTCTACTCTATCAAAACCCCTCATCATCTTGTAAACCTCTATTAGGTCACCTCTTAACCTTCTCTGTTCCAAGGAGAACAGTCCGAACTTTCCCAACCTCTCCTCATAACTGAAGTCCCTCATCCCTGGTAACATCCTGGTAAACCTCCTCTGCACCCTTTCTAAGGCCTTTACATCTTTCCTGAAGTGTGGGGCCCAGAATTGTCCCCAATACTCCATCTGAGGCCTAACCAGTGATTTATAAATTTCTAGAATGATCTCTCTGCTTTTATGTTCTATTCCTCTATTTATAAACCCAAGTAATCCATATGCTTTATTAACCACTGTATCAACTTGCCCTGCCACCTTTAAGGGTTTGTGTATATGGACACCAAGGTCTCTCTGCTCATCTACACTTTTCAAAATCGTGCCGTTTATAGTAAACTGTCTTTCCATATTAGTCCTCCCGAAGAGCATCACTTCACACTTCGCCACATTGAACTCCATCTGCCGTGCTTCTGCCCATTTCCCCATCCTGTCTGTCATCCTGAAGCCTATAACGATCCTCAATATTCTACTACTTTGTTAAGTTTCATATCATCACTAGCTACTGGAGAAGGTTAAGAGGTGACCTAATAGAGGTTTACAAGATGATGAGGGGTTTTGATAGAGTAGACAAAGAAAAACTATTCCCTCTGGTGAGTGGGTCAATAACCAGAGGTCAGAGATTCAAGAACATTGGCAAAAGGTCTAGAAGGGAGATGGAGAGAATTTTTTTCGCTCAGAGTTGTGGGGATCTGGAACGCTCGACCTGAAGAGGTGGTGGAAGCTGATTCCATCAATAATTTTAAAAGGGAGTTGGACGGTTCTGGAGGATGAGGAACTCACAGGGTTACGGACAAAAAGCAGGGGTGTGGGACTGAGCACGACTGATCTTTCAAAGAGCCAGCACAGGCACAATGGGCTGAATGGCCTCCTTCTGTGCTGCAAGTTTCGATGATTCTATGTTACTTTGCCAAGTTTTGTATTGTCTGCAAACTTTATAATGCTGCTTCCGACACCCGAGTCTAGGTCATTTATAAAAATTGAAAAGTCTAATGGACCCAAAACTGACCGTTGGGGAACACCACTGAAAACCATCGTCCTGTCTGGAAAACATCCGTCCATCACCACCCTCTGCTTCCTGTCACTCAGCCAATTCCGTATCCGTACTGCCACTTTCCCCTTAATTCCATGGGCTTCCATCTTCATAACTTGATAGGTATGTCCCTGTCAGGCAGGGAGGAAATGGCCGAGTGAGAGAACCATGGTTCACAAAAGAGGTTGAATGTCTAGTCAAGAGGAAAAAGGAAGCGTATGTAAGGATGAGAAAACAAGGTTCAGTTGGGTCGATTGAGGGGTACAAGGTAGCAAGGAATGAGCTAAAAAAAGAGCTTAGGAGAGCTAGGAGGGGGCATGAGAAGTCCTTGGCGGGTCGGATCAAGAAAAACCCCAAGGCCTTTTACTCTTATGTGAGAAATAAAAGAATGACCAGGGTGAGGGTAGGGCCGGTCAAGGACAGTAGTGGGAACTTGTGCATGGAGTCAGAAGAAATAGGAGAGGTGATGAATGAATACTTTTCGTCAGTGTTCACCGAGGAGAGGGGCCATGTTCTTGAGGATGAGAGTGTGATAAAGGTGGATAGGCTGGAGGTGGTAGATGTTCTGAGGGAAGATGTTTTAGCAATTTTGAAGAACCTGAGGGTCGATAAGTCCCCTGGGCCAGATGGGATATATCCTAGGATTCTTTGGGAGGCAAGGGAGGAGATTGCAGAGCCTCTGGCTTTGATCTTTGGGTCCTCACTGTCCACGGGAATGGTGCCAGAGGACTGGAGAGTGGCGAATGTTGTTCCTCTCTTCAAGAAAGGAAATAGGAATGACCCTGGTAATTATAGGCCGGTTAGTCTTACTTCGGTGGTTGGTAAGATAATGGAAAAGGTCCTGAGGGATAGGATTTATGACCATTTGGAAAGGGGCAACTTAATCCGGGATAGTCAACACGGATTCGTGAAGGGTAGGTCTTGCCTAACAAATTTGATTGAATTCTTTGAGGAGGTAACTAAGTGTGTAGATGAAGGTAGAGCAGTTGATGTCGTATACATGGATTTTAGTAAGGCGTTTGATAAGGTTCCCCATGGTCGTCTCATGAAGAAAGTAAGGAGTTGTGGGATAGAGGGAAATTTGGCCGATTGGATAAGTAACTGGCTATCTCATAGAAGGCAGAGGGTGGTGGTGGATGGAACATTTTCGGACTGGAGACCAGTTACCAGCGGTGTGCCACAGGGGTCGGTGCTGGGTCCTCTGCTGTTTGTGATTTTTATCAATGACTTGGAGGAGGGGACTGAAGGGTGGATCAGTAAATTTGCTGATGACACCAAGATTGGTGGAGCAGTGGATGAGGTGGAGGGCTGTTGTCGGCTGCAAAGAGACATTGATAGGATGCAGAGCTGGGCCGAAAAATGGCAGATGGAATTTAACCCTGATAAGTGCAAGGTGATTCATTTTGGTAGGGCAAATTTGAATAAGGATTACAGGGTCAACGGCAGGGTTCTGAGGAACGTGGAGGAGCAGAGGGATCTGGGGGTTCATATCCACAGATCTCTGAAGGTTGCCACTCAAGTGGATAGAGCAGTAAAGAAGGCCTATGGTGTGTTGGCGTTTATTAACAGAGGGTTTGAGTTTAAGAACCGTGAGGTTATGCTGCAACTGTACAGGACCTTGGTGAGACCACATTTGGAATATTGTGTACAGTTCTGGTCACCTCACTATAGGAAGGACGTGGAAGCATTGGAAAGAGTGCAAAGGAGATTTACCAGGATGCTGCCTGGTTTGGGGGGGAAGGTCTTATGAGGAAAGATTGAGGGAGTTGGGGCTTTTCTCTTTAGAGCGGAGGAGGATGAGAGGCGACTTAATAGAGGTTTATAAGATGATGAGGGGGATAGATAGAGTGGATGTTCAGAGACTATTTCCTCGGGTAGAGGCAGCTGTTACAAGGGGGCATAACTATAAGGTGCATGGGGGGAGATATAGAAGGGATGTCCGAGGTAGATTCTTTACTCAGAGAGTGGTTGGGGTGTGGAATGGACTGCCTGCTGTGATAGTGGAGTCGGACACTTTAGGAACTTTCAAGCGGTTATTGGATAAGCACATGGAGCACACCAGAGTGATAGGGAGTGTGATAGCTTGATCTTGATCTCGGACAATGCTCGGCACAACATCGAGGGCCGAAGGGCCTGTACTGTGCTGTACTGTTCTATGTTTGTATGTTTCTATGTAAGCCTCCTGTGAGGCACTTTGTCGAATGCCTTCTGAAAGTCCATATATACAACATCTACTGCAATACATTGATCAACCTTCTCTGTTACCTCATCAAAGAATTCAATCAAGTTAGTCAGACACAACATGCTGGCTCTCCTTGATTAACCCATACCTTTCCAAATGAAAGTTTATTTTGTCCCTGATAATTGTTCCCAGTAACTTCCCCACCACCGATGTTAGGCTGACTGGCCTGCAGTTTCCTGGTTTATCTCTCTCCCCTATCTTGATAGTGGTATAACATTAGCAGTCCTCCAGTCCTCCGGCACTACTCCTGTATCCAATGAAGATTGAAAGATTGTGACCAATGGCTCTGCTATTTCTAGCTTTGCTTCTTTCAGCAACCTAGGATGCATCCCATCTGGACCAGGTGACTTACCAACTTTCAGTGATGCGAATCTTTTTAGTTTGTCTTCTCTATCTATGACTATCCTGTCCATAACTTCTCTCTCCTCTTAGTGTAACCTTCACATCATCCGCTGCCTTTGTGAAGACAGATGCAAAGTACTCATTCAATACTTTAGCCATGTCCTCTGCCTCTACATGAAGATTTCCCTTTGGTCCTTAATAGGCCGAACTTTTTTCCATGATAACCGCTTACACTTTATATATTTATAAAATATTTTAGGGTTCAGTGTAATGTTGTCTGCTAATCATTTCTTGTAATCACTCTTTGCCTCCCGTATTAACTTTTTCAATTCCCTCCTGTACTTTCCATAATCTTCCTGGTTATTACTAAATCTTGCTCCTGACATTTGTCATAAGCCTCCTTTTTCTGTTTTCTTTTAACTTTTATTTCCTTTGTCATCCAGGACGCATTACCTTCTCCCTTCAAGGCAATATGCTTAGTTTGTACCTGAACTATCTCTTCCCTGAATGCCTTCCATTGTTCCGTTACTGCTTTGCTCTGCAATTGTCTTTTCCAATCTACCTGTGCTCGGTCCCTTCTTAAATCACTGAAATTAGCTTTTTCCAGTTGAGCATTTTTACCATTGATATTTTCTGGCCTCTTTCCATAATTACTTCAAACAGAATTATATTGTGGTCACTGTTAGCTCGATGATCTCCGACTGTAACACTCTCCACTCCACGTTTCTGCTTTAAATTTCATCTGCCATGTGTCTGCCCATTCCACCAGTCTGTCTCTGTCCTCCTGAAGTCTGTTACTATCTGCCTCATTGTTCACTACATTTCCAAGATTCCTGTCATTTGCAAATTTTGAAATGATGCCCTGTATAGCCAAGTCTAGGTCATTACTATATATCAAAAAGTGCAGTGGTCCTAATACCGACTCCTGGGGGACACCGCTCTACACTCACACGGTTGATTTCTCAATGTTTGCTATGAGTTTCTCCTCCTTATAGTTGCTCTGAGATCCCTGTCTATAATGGAACCCTGCCACAGCCTGTATTCTGCCCACTTAATGCTGTGAAAATAAATCGCAAAATGTTATACAAATGTGCACTTTCCGGATATGAGTAGATGGAGAAGGTGGTCCCGTGATTGAAGTGTAACGGGGAGTCCTGAGAGGGTTTGTGGTGAGTAAACATGGAACGCTAACTGGAAAAAGCTGGCTGGTTGCAGCAGTAATCTCGCAATGTTTATATCCCCACTTACTGAGTGTAATAAATATCTTCTTTTAGATAAAGGACTCGAGAGCCAATAATAAGTTACCTTGTGACACTAATTATGGCGTCTGCAGTTCACTCTGTCGTAACTCGCTGCTCACCATTCTTCCCATGTTGTCTATGAAACTTCAGGCAGAACATAAAATAATAATGCTCCATCCAGTTTATATAGTTACACCCAACACAGTGGGCAAGTGACCTTTGTGAGTGAGTGCCTAGACTTTGATCAGAGGGTAATTACAGTAACTGGTGCAGTGTGAAGTCAGAGAGCTCACCAGGTTACGCTCACCCAGGTAGCAGAAGAAAGAGGTTATGTCCCATCATTTGAACAATGAAGAGGTGATAATTATCATGTGGAGAGACTGGATTCTGCTTCTACCACTGCTCTCGCTCATGGTTGGGCTCTGAACACAACTGCAATACACAGCACAGTCTGAGGTCCCACAGGTACACACTTGGTTAGAGAATATTCGTCAATATAATCTCAGTCTACATCTGTCTTGAAGCTATATCTGAGGACTTAAACATCAGGTCATCTCACAGTTAACAGCTTGTAACAGCGACAGAGAGAGAGCAGGAGAGAGAGCGAGAGAGAGACAGAGAGATAGCGAGAGAGACAGAGATAGATAGAGAGAGAGAGAGAGACAGAGATAGAGAGACAGAGAGAGACAGAGAGAGAGAGACAGAGACTGACACAGAGATAGAGAGAGAGAGACACAAAGAGAGAGAGAGAGAGACAGAGACAGAGAGAGATAGATAGAGAGAGAGAGAGACAGACAGAGAGAGAGAGAAAGTGAGAGAGACAGAGACAGACAGAGAGAGAGAGAGACAGAGAGAGAGAGAGAGAGACAGACAGAGACAGAGAGAGACAGAGAGAGAGAGACAGAGAGAGAGACAGAGACAGAGAGAGACAGAGAGAGATAGACAGAGAGAGAGACACAGAGTGAGAGAGACACACACAGAGAGAGTGAGTGAGAGAGAGAGAGCGGCAGAGAGAGAGACAGAGATAGAGAGACAGAGAGAGAGTGAGAGAGAGAGAGACAGAGAGAGAGTGAGAGAGAGAGAGAGAGAAAGAGAGGGAGAGACAGAGACAGAGAGAGTGAGGGAGAGACAGAGAGAGATGGAGAGAGTGAGAGAGACTGAGACAGAGTGAGAGATACAGAGAGACAGAGAGAGAGAGGGGGAGAGAGAGACAGAGAGAGGGAGAGCGAAAAAAAGAAAGACTTGCATTTCTATAGCGGCTTTCCCAACTCCTGGATGTCTCAAAGAGCTGTACAGCCAGTGAAATACTTTTGAAGTGTAGTCACTGTTGTAATGTAGGAAACACAGCAGCCAATTTGTGCACAGCAAAGTCCTAACAACATAAGAACATAAGAAATAAGAGCAGGAGTCGGCCACTTGGCCCTTCGAGCCTGCTCCGCCATGCAATAAGATCATGGCTGATCTTCTACCTCAACCCAACCTTCCTGCACTCTCCCCATATCTTAGTTTCCAAAAATCTATGAGAATGACCAGATAATCTGTTTTAGTGATGTTGATTGAGGGATCAATATTGGTCAGAACACCGGGGAGAACTCCCCTGCTCTTCTTCAAAACAGTGCCATGGGATCTTTTATGTGAACCTGAGAGAGCAGGTTAAACATTTCATCCGAAAGACGGCACCTCACAGAGAGCCAGAGAGAGTGAAAGAGATAGAGAGCAGGAGAGAGGGAGACAGAGAGCCAGAGAGAGGGAGACAGAGAGAGCCAGAGAAAGTGAGAGAGACAGAGAGCAGGAGAGAGGGAGACAGAGAGCCAGAGAGAGGGAGACAGAGAGACAGAGAGAGGGAGACAGAGAGAGCCAGAGAAAGTGAGAGAGACAGAGAGCAGGAGAGAGGGAGACAGAGAGCCAGAGAGAGGGAGACAGAGAGCCAGAGAGAGGGAGACAGAGAGACAGAGAGAGAGAGACAGAGTGAGAGCCAGAGAGAGTGAAAGAGACAGAGAGCAGGAGAGAGGGAGACAGAGAGACAGAGAGAGGGAGACAGAGAGCCAGAGAGAGTGAAAGAGATAGAGAGCAGGAGAGAGGGAGACAGAGAGACAGAGAGCAGGAGAGAGGGAGACAGAGAGCCAGAGAGAGAGAGCCAGAGAGAGTGAAAGAGATAGAGAGCAGGAGAGAGGGAGACAGAGAGACAGAGAGAGTGAAAGAAATAGAGAGCAGGAGAGAGGGAGACAGAGAGACAGAGAGAGTGAAAGAAATAGAGAGCAGGAGAGAGGCAGAGAAGGAGCAAGAGAGAGGGAGACAGAGAGACAGAGAGAGGGAGACAGAGAGACAGAGAGAGGGAGACAGAGAGACAGAGAGAGAGAGAGAGAGAAAAGTGTTTAAAGCTGTGTTTATAGGATTATTGTAGACAGAGATAGCAGCAGCAATCTGACAAAGCTGAGGTGCTGTGAGTGCCCCACACAAGAATGGAAGCTCATCACAGTCTGGGACCCCTGCTGTTAGAGGCAAGTCACTCGACAAGAAACAAACTCTTCCAGGTCACATTCGGGGAGACTATCTCGTCTGTGCATTACTTGTAGCAACATGAGGAACTGTTTAACATACTCAAAGTTACAGCACTGCACAGAGAGCATCACCTCAAACGCATGCATCTTCCATTACTGCGGCCACTACGATATCTAACCACATTCTGCCAGTGAGGAGCGAGGTTAGGCAACCCTTTCGATGTTGCTGGGGCAGGGAGTGGTTTACCACAGGGAGTGGTTGAGGCAGAGACCATCGCATCTTTTAAGGGAAGGTTGGCTAAATATTTGCAGCAGACGAAGGTAACAGGCGATGTCTGACTGATCTGGGTGAATTTTTCGAACAGGTGACTAAGACGGTGGACAGGGAGGGTCTATGGATGTTGTCTAGATGGATCTTCAGAAGGCATTTGGTCAGGTTCCACACAAGAGATTATCAGCAAAAATGAGAGGACTGGAATTGGAATAACCTAGTGACATGGGTTGGTAAGAGGTTGGAAAGTAGGAGACAGTCGGGATAAAGGGAATTGAAGGAATGGATATACCACATGGAATAGGCTTAATATGCAATTCCTAATGTAAAAGCTAGACATTAAACTAATTGTGCAGTAGTTGGAGGTCACACACAGGACAGGGTCAGGGCCTGATGTATAGCAGACATTACTCAATGAGTGTTTGTGGGCAGAGGTGAGAAATGTGCTGGGCATAAGGCTAGATAGCGAGGAGACAAAGACTGAAGAGAGATCGCTGTGAGATATACTGATAGGAGATAGGGAAGTGAAGGCCATGACTGATATTCACGGTTTCTCAGGCAGAGAGAACAATGAACAAAAGGTCGATGGGACTGCACAGACCCCTGGAAGGGAAAAACGTAGGAATGTCACTTGACATGGTGAAGCAAGTAGGTTAACGTACACAGACATTAATTACACACTCACTCCATCACCGAGACACATTCTCACAGTAATTACACACTCACTCCATCACCGAGACACATTCTCACAGTAATTACACACTCACTCCATCACCGAGACACATTCTCACAGTAATTACACACTCACTCCATCACCGAGACACATTCTCACAGTAATTACACACTCACTCCATCACCGAGACACATTCTCACAGTAATTACACACTCACTCCATCACCGAGACACATTCTCACAGTAATTACACACTCACTCCATCACCGAGACACATTCTCACAGTAATTACACACTCACTGCATCACTGACACATTCTCACAGTAATTACACACTCACTCCATCACCGAGAAACATTCTCACAGTAATTAAACACTCACTCCATCAATGACACATTCTCACAGTAATTCCACACTCACTCCATCAATGACACATTCTCACAGTAATTACACACTCACTCCATCAATGACACATTCTCACAGTAATGACACACTCACTCCATCACTGACACATTCTCACAGTAATTACACACTCACTCCATCACTGACACATTCCCACAGTAATTACACACTCACTCCATCACTGACACATTGTCACAGTAATTACACACTCAATCCATCACTGTGACATATTCTCACAGTAATTACACACTCTCTCTATCACCGAGACACATTCTCACAGTAATTACACACTCACTCCATCACCGAGACACATTCTCACAGTAATTACACACTCACTCCATCACCGAGACACATTCTCACAGTAATTACACACTCACTCCATCACCGACACATTCTCACAGTAATTACACACTCACTCCATCACTGACACATTCTCACAGTAATTACACACTCACTCAATCACCGAGACACATTCTCACAGTAATTACACACTCACTCCATCACTGAGACACATTCTCACAGTAATTACACACTCACTCCATCACAGAGACACATTCTCACAGTCATTACACACTCACTCCATCACTGACACATTCTCACAGTAATTACACACTCACTCCATCACTGACACATTCTCACAGTAATTACACATTCACTCCATCACTGACACATTCTCACAGTAATTACACACTCACTCAATCACCGAGACACATTCTCACAGTAATTACACACTCACTCCATCACCGAGACACATTCTCACAGTAATTACACACTCACTCCATCACAGAGACACAGTCTCACAGTAATTACACACTCACTCCATCACTGACACATTCTCACAGTAATTACACACTCACTCCATCACTGACACATTCTCACAGTAATTACACACTCAATCCATCACCGAGACACATTCTCACAGTAATTACACACTCACTCCATCACTGACACATTCTCACAGAAATTACACACTCACTCTAACACCGAGACACATTCTCACAGTAATTACACACTCACTCCATCACTGACACATTCTCACAGTAATTTCACACTCACTCCATCACCGCGACACATTCTCACAGTAATTACACACTCACTCCATCACTGAGAGACATTCTCACAGTAATTACACACTCACTCCATCACCGAGACACATTCTCAGAGTAATTACACACTCACTCCATCACCGAGACACATTCTCACAGTTATTAAACACTCACTCCATCACCGACACATTCTCACTGTAATTACACACTCACTCCATCACTGACACATTCTCACAGTAATTACACACTCACTCCATCACCGAGACACATTCTCACAGTAATTACACACTCACTCCATCAACGAGACACATTCACACAGTAATTACACACTCACTCCATCACTGAGTCCCATTCTCACAGTAATTACACACTCACTCCGTCACTGACACATTCTCACAGTAATTACACACTCACTTCATCACTGACACATTCTCACAGTAATTACACACTCACTCCATCACTGAGATACATTCTAACAGTAATTACACACTCACTCCATCACTGAGACACATTCTCACAGTAATTACACACTCACTCCATCACTGAGACATTCTCACAGTAATTACACACTCACTCCATCACTGACACATTCTCACATTAATTACACACTTACTCCATCACTGACACATTCTCACAGTAATTACACACTCACTCCATCAGTGACACATTCTCACAGTAATTACACACTCACTCCATCACCGAGACACATTCTCACAGTAATTACACACTCACTCCATCACTGACACATTCTCACAGAAATTACACACTCACTCCTAACACCGAGACACATTCTCACAGTAATTAAACACTCACTCCATCACTGACACATTCTCACAGTAATTTCACACTCACTCCATCACCGCGACACATTCACACAGTAATTACACACTCACTCCATCACTGAGACACATTCTCACAGTAATTACACACTCACTCCATCACCCAGACACATTCTCACAGTAATTACACACTCACTCCATCACCGAGACACATTCTCACAGTAATTACACACTCACTCCATCACCGACACATTCTCACAGTAATTACACACTCACTCCATCACTGACACATTCTCACAGTGATTACACACTCACTCCATCACTGACACATTCTCACAGTGATTACACACTCACTCCATCACTGAAACATTCTCACAGTGATTACACACTCACTCCATCACCGCGACACATTCTCACAGTAATTACACACTCACTCCATCACCGAGACACATTCTCACAGTAATTACACACTCACTCCATCACCGAGACACATTCTCACAGTAATTACACACTCACTCCATCACTGAGACACATTCTCACAGTAATTACACACTCACTCCATTACTGAGACACATTCTCACAGTAATTACACACTCATTCCATAACTGAAACACATTCTCACAGTAATTACACACTCACTACATCACTGAAACATTCTCACAGTAATTCCACACTCACTCCATCACTGACACATTCTCACAGTAATTACACACTCACTCCATCAATGACACATTCTCACAGTAATTACACACTCACTCCATCAATGACACATTCTCACAGTAATGACACACTCACTCCATCACTGACACATTCTCACAGTAATTACACACTCACTCCATCACTGACACATTCCCACAGTAATTACACACTCACTCCATCACTGACACATTGTCACAGTAATTACACACTCAATCCATCACTGTGACATATTCTCACAGTAATTACACACTCTCTCTATCACCGAGACACATTCTCACAGTAATTACACACTCACTCCATCACCGAGACACATTCTCACAGTAATTACACACTCACTCCATCACCGAGACACATTCTCACAGTAATTACACACTCACTCCATCACCGACACATTCTCACAGTAATTACACACTCACTCCATCACTGACACATTCTCACAGTAATTACATACTCACTCAATCACCGAGACACATTCTCACAGTAATTACACACTCACTCCATCACTGAGACACATTCTCACAGTAATTACACACTCACTCCATCACAGAGACACATTCTCACAGTAATTACACACTCACTCCATCACTGACACATTCTCACAGTAATTACACACTCACTCCATCACTGACACATTCTCACAGTAATTACACACTCACTCCATCACTGACACATTCTCACAGTAATTACACACTCACTCAATCACCGAGACACATTCTCACAGTAATTACTCACTCACTCCATCACCGAGACACATTCTCACAGTAATTACACACTCACTCCATCACAGAGACACAGTCTCACAGTAATTCCACACTCACTCCATCACTGACACATTCTCACAGTAATTACACACTCACTCCATCACTGACACATTCTCACAGAAATTACACACTCACTCTAACACCGAGACACATTCTCACAGTAATTACACACTCACTCCATCACTGACACATTCTCACAGTAATTTCACACTCACTCCATCACCGCGACACATTCTCACAGTAATTACACACTCACTCCATCACTGAGAGACATTCTCACAGTAATTACACACTCACTCCATCACCGAGACACATTCTCAGAGTAATTACACACTCACTCCATCACCGAGACACATTCTCACAGTAATTACACACTCAGTCCATCACCGACACATTCTCACTGTAATTACACACTCACTCCATCACTGACACATTCTCACAGTAATTACACACTCACTCCATCAACGAGACACATTCACACAGTAATTACACACTCACTCCATCACTGAGTCCCATTCTCACAGTAATTACACACTCACTCTGTCACTGACACATTCTCACAGTAATTACACACTCACTTCATCACTGACACATTCTCACAGTAATTACACACTCACTCCATCACTGAGATACATTCTCACAGTAATTACACACTCACTCCATCACTGAGACATTCTCACAGTAATTACACACTCACTCCATCACTGACACATTCTCACATTAATTACACACTTACTCCATCACTGACACATTCTCACAGTAATTACACACTCACTCCATCAGTGACACATTCTCACAGTAATTACACACTCACTCCATCGCCGAGACACATTCTCACAGTAATTACACACTCACTCCATCACTGACACATTCTCACAGAAATTACACACTCACTCCTAACACCGAGACACATTCTCACAGTAATTAAACACTCACTCCATCACTGACACATTCTCACAGTAATTTCACACTCACTCCATCACCGCGACACATTCACACAGTAATTACACACTCACTCCATCACTGAGACACATTCTCACAGTAATTACACACTCACTCCATCACCCAGACACATTCTCACAGTAATTACACACTCACTCCATCAAGGAGACACATTCTCACAGTAATTACACACTCACTCCATCACCGACACATTCTCACAGTAATTACACACTCACTCCATCACTGACACATTCTCACAGTAATTACAAACTCACTCCATCACTGAGACACATTCTCACAGTAATTACACACTCACTCCATCACTGAAACATTCTCACAGTGATTACACACTCACTCCATCACCGCGACACATTCTCACAGTAATTACACACTCACTCCATCACCGAGACACATTCTCACAGTAATTACACACTCACTCCATCACCGAGACACATTCTCACAGTAATTACACACTCACTCCATCACCGAGACACATTCTCACAGTAATTTCACACTCACTCCATCACCGCGACACATTCTCACAGTAATTACACACTCACTCCATCACTGAGAGACATTCTCACAGTAATTACACACTCACTCCATCACCGAGACACATTCTCAGAGTAATTACACACTCACTCCATCACCGAGACACATTCTCACAGTTATTAAACACTCACTCCATCACCGACACATTCTCACTGTAATTACACACTCACTCCATCACTGACACATTCTCACAGTAATTACACACTCACTCCATCACCGAGACACATTCTCACAGTAATTACACACTCACTCCATCAACGAGACACATTCACACAGTAATTACACACTCACTCCATCACTGAGTCCCATTCTCACAGTAATTACACACTCACTCCGTCACTGACACATTCTCACAGTAATTACACACTCACTTCATCACTGACACATTCTCACAGTAATTACACACTCACTCCATCACTGAGATACATTCTAACAGTAATTACACACTCACTCCATCACTGAGACACATTCTCACAGTAATTACACACTCACTCCATCACTGAGACATTCTCACAGTAATTACACACTCACTCCATCACTGACACATTCTCACATTAATTACACACTTACTCCATCACTGACACATTCTCACAGTAATTACACACTCACTCCATCAGTGACACATTCTCACAGTAATTACACACTCACTCCATCGCCGAGACACATTCTCACAGTAATTACACACTCACTCCATCACTGACACATTCTCACAGAAATTACACACTCACTCCTAACACCGAGACACATTCTCACAGTAATTAAACACTCACTCCATCACTGACACATTCTCACAGTAATTTGACACTCACTCCATCACCGCGACACATTCACACAGTAATTACACACTCACTCCATCACTGAGACACATTCTCACAGTAATTACACACTCACTCCATCACCCAGACACATTCTCACAGTAATTACACACTCACTCCATCACCGAGACACATTCTCACAGTAATTACACACTCACTCCATCACCGACACATTCTCACAGTAATTACACACTCACTCCATCACTGACACATTCTCACAGTAATTACAAACTCACTCCATCACTGAGACACATTCTCACAGTAATTACACACTCACTCCATCACTGAAACATTCTCACAGTGATTACACACTCACTCCATCACCGCGACACATTCTCACAGTAATTACACACTCACTCCATCACCGAGACACATTCTCACAGTAATTACACACTCACTCCATCACCGAGACACATTCTCACAGTAATTACACACTCACTCCATCACTGAGACACATTCTCACAGTAATTACACACTCACTCCATTACTGAGACACATTCTCACAGTAATTACACACTCATTCCATAACTGAAACACATTCTCACAGTAATTACACACTCACTACATCACTGAAACATTCTCACAGTAATTCCACACTCACTCCATCACTGACACATTCTCACAGTAATTACACACTCACTCCATCAATGACACATTCTCACAGTAATTACACACTCACTCCATCAATGACACATTCTCACAGTAATGACACACTCACTCCATCACTGACACATTCTCACAGTAATTACACACTCACTCCATCACTGACACATTCCCACAGTAATTACACACTCACTCCATCACTGACACATTGTCACAGTAATTACACACTCAATCCATCACTGTGACATATTCTCACAGTAATTACACACTCTCTCTATCACCGAGACACATTCTCACAGTAATTACACACTCACTCCATCACCGAGACACATTCTCACAGTAATTACACACTCACTCCATCACCGAGACACATTCTCACAGTAATTACACACTCACTCCATCACCGACACATTCTCACAGTAATTACACACTCACTCCATCACTGACACATTCTCACAGTAATTACATACTCACTCAATCACCGAGACACATTCTCACAGTAATTACACACTCACTCCATCACTGAGACACATTCTCACAGTAATTACACACTCACTCCATCACAGAGACACATTCTCACAGTAATTACACACTCACTCCATCACTGACACATTCTCACAGTAATTACACACTCACTCCATCACTGACACATTCTCACAGTAATTACACACTCACTCCATCACTGACACATTCTCACAGTAATTACACACTCACTCAATCACCGAGACACATTCTCACAGTAATTACACACTCACTCCATCACCGAGACACATTCTCACAGTAATTACACACTCACTCCATCACAGAGACACAGTCTCACAGTAATTCCACACTCACTCCATCACTGACACATTCTCACAGTAATTACACACTCACTCCATCACTGACACATTCTCACAGTAATTACACACTCACTCCATCACTGACACATTCTCACAGAAATTACACACTCACTCTAACACCGAGACACATTCTCACAGTAATTACACACTCACTCCATCACTGACACATTCTCACAGTAATTTCACACTCACTCCATCACCGCGACACATTCTCACAGTAATTACACACTCACTCCATCACTGAGAGATATTCTCACAGTAATTACACACTCACTCCATCACCGAGACACATTCTCAGAGTAATTACACACTCACTCCATCACCGACACATTCTCACTGTAATTACACACTCACTCCATCACTGACACATTCTCACAGTAATTACACACTCACTCCATCAACGAGACACGTTCACACAGTAATTACACACTCACTCCATCACTGAGTCCCATTCTCACAGTAATTACACACTCACTCCGTCACTGACACATTCTCACAGTAATTACACACTCACTTCATCACTGACACATTCTCACAGTAATTACACACTCACTCCATCACTGAGATACATTCTAACAGTAATTACACACTCACTCCATCACTGAGACACATTCTCACAGTAATTACACACTCACTCCATCACTGAGACATTCTCACAGTAATTACACACTCACTCCATCACTGACACATTCTCACATTAATTACACACTTACTCCATCACTGACACATTCTCACAGTAATTACACACTCACTCCATCAGTGACACATTCTCACAGTAATTACACACTCACTCCATCGCCGAGACACATTCTCACAGTAATTACACACTCACTCCATCACTGACACATTCTCACAGAAATTACACACTCACTCCTAACACCGAGACACATTCTCACAGTAATTAAACACTCACTCCATCACTGACACATTCTCACAGTAATTTCACACTCACTCCATCACCGCGACACATTCACACAGTAATTACACACTCACTCCATCACTGAGACACATTCTCACAGTAATTACACACTCACTCCATCACCCAGACACATTCTCACAGTAATTACACACTCACTCCATCACCGAGACACATTCTCACAGTAATTACACACTCACTCCATCACCGACACATTCTCACAGTAATTACACACTCACTCCATCACTGACACATTCTCACAGTAATTACACACTCACTCCATCACTGAAACATTCTCACAGTGATTACACACTCACTCCATCACCGCGACACATTCTCACAGTAATTACACACTCACTCCATCACCGAGACACATTCTCACAGTAATTACACACTCACTCCATCACCGAGACACATTCTCACAGTAATTACACACTCACTCCATCACCGAGACACATTCTCACAGTAATTACACACTCACTCCATCACTGAGACACATTCTCACAGTAATTACACACTCACTCCATTACTGAGACACATTCTCACAGTAATTACACACTCATTCCATAACTGAAACACATTCTCACAGTAATTACACACTCACTCCATCACTGAGACACATTCTCACAGTAATTACACACTCACTCCATCAATGACACATTCTCACAGTAATTACACACTCACTCCATCACCGAGACACATTCTCACAGTAATTACAGACTCACTCCATCAGTGACACATTCTCACAGTAATTACACACTCACTCTATCACCGAGACACATTCTCACAGTAATTAGACACTCACTCCATCACTGAGACACATTCTCACAGTCATTACACACTCACTCCATCACCGAGACACATTCTCACAGTAATTACACACTCACTCCATCACTGAGACACATTCTCACAGTAATTACACACTCGCTCCATCACTGTGATACATTCTCACAGTAATTACACACTCACTCCATCACTGAGACACATTCTCACAGTAATTACACACTCATTCCATCACCGACACATTCTCACAGTAATTACACACTCACTCCATCACTGACACACATTCTTACAGTAATTACACACTCAATCCATCACTGACACATTCTCACAGTAATTACACACTCACTCCATCACTGACACACATTCTCACAGTAATTACACACTCACTCCATCACCGAGCATCATTCTCACATTAATTACACACTCACTCCATCTCTGAGAAACATTCTCACAGTAATTACACGCTCACTCCATCACCGAGACACATTCTCACATTAATTACACACTTACTCCATCATTGAGACACATTCTCACAGTAATTACACACTCACTCCATCACCGAGACATCATTCTCAGAGTAATTACACACTCACTCCATCACCGAGACACATTCTCACAGTAATTACACACTCACTCCATCACCGACACATTCTCACTGTAATTACACACTCACTCCATCACTGACACATTCTCACAGTAATTACACACTCACTCCATCAACGAGACACATTCACACAGTAATTACACACTCACTCCATCACTGAGACATTCTCACAGTAATTACACACTCACTCCATCACTGACACATTCTCACATTAATTACACACTTACTCCATCACTGACACATTCTCACAGTAATTACACACTCACTCCATCAGTGACACATTCTCACAGTAATTACACACTCACTCCATCGCCGAGACACATTCTCACAGTAATTACACACTCACTCCATCACTGAGACACATTCTCACAGTAATTACACACTCACTCCATTACTGAGGCACATTCTCACAGTAATTACACACTCATTCCATAACTGAAACACATTCTCACAGTAATTACACACTCACTCCATCACTGAGACACATTCTCACAGTAATTACACACTCACTCCATCAATGACACATTCTCACAGTAATTACACACTCACTCCATCACCGAGACACATTCTCACAGTAATTACAGACTCACTCCATCAGTGACACATTCTCACAGTAATTACACACTCACTCTATCACCGAGACACATTCTCACAGTAATTAGACACTCACTCCATCACTGAGACACATTCTCACAGTCATTACACACTCACTCCATCACCGAGACACATTCTCACAGTAATTACACACTCACTACATCACCGCGACACATTCACACAGTAATTACACACTCACTCCATCACTGAGACACATTCTCACAGTAATTACACACTCACTCCATCACCCAGACACATTCTCACAGTAATTACACACTCACTCCATCACCGAGACACATTCTCACAGTAATTACACACTCACTCCATCACCGACACATTCTCACAGTAATTACACACTCACTCCATCACTGACACATTCTCACAGTAATTACAAACTCACTCCATCACTGAGACACATTCTCACAGTAATTACACACTCATTCCATCACCGACACATTCTCACAGTAATTACACACTCACTCCATCACTGACACACATTCTTACAGTAATTACACACTCAATCCATCACTGACACATTCTCACAGTAATTACACACTCACTCCATCACTGACACACATTCTCACAGTAATTACACACTCACTCCATCACCGAGCATCATTCTCACATTAATTACACACTCACTCCATCTCTGAGAAACATTCTCACAGTAATTACACGCTCACTCCATCACCGAGACACATTCTCACATTAATTACACACTTACTCCATCATTGAGACACATTCTCACAGTAATTACACACTCACTCCATCACCGAGACATCATTCTCAGAGTAATTACACACTCACTCCATCACCGAGACACATTCTCACAGTAATTACACACTCACTCCATCACCGACACATTCTCACTGTAATTACACACTCACTCCATCACTGACACATTCTCACAGTAATTACACACTCACTCCATCAACGAGACACATTCACACAGTAATTACACACTCACTCCATCACTGAGACATTCTCACAGTAATTACACACTCACTCCATCACTGACACATTCTCACATTAATTACACACTTACTCCATCACTGACACATTCTCACAGTAATTACACACTCACTCCATCAGTGACACATTCTCACAGTAATTACACACTCACTCCATCGCCGAGACACATTCTCACAGTAATTACACACTCACTCCATCACTGAGACACATTCTCACAGTAATTACACACTCACTCCATTACTGAGACACATTCTCACAGTAATTACACACTCATTCCATAACTGAAACACATTCTCACAGTAATTACACACTCACTCCATCACTGAGACACATTCTCACAGTAATTACACACTCACTCCATCAATGACACATTCTCACAGTAATTACACACTCACTCCATCACCGAGACACATTCTCACAGTAATTACAGACTCACTCCATCAGTGACACATTCTCACAGTAATTACACACTCACTCTATCACCGAGACACATTCTCACAGTAATTAGACACTCACTCCATCACTGAGACACATTCTCACAGTCATTACACACTCACTCCATCACCGAGACACATTCTCACAGTAATTACACACTCACTACATCACCGCGACACATTCACACAGTAATTACACACTCACTCCATCACTGAGACACATTCTCACAGTAATTACACACTCACTCCATCACCCAGACACATTCTCACAGTAATTACACACTCACTCCATCACCGAGACACATTCTCACAGTAATTACACACTCACTCCATCACCGACACATTCTCACAGTAATTACACACTCACTCCATCACTGACACATTCTCACAGTAATTACAAACTCACTCCATCACTGAGACACATTCTCACAGTAATTACACACTCACTCCATCACTGAAACATTCTCACAGTGATTACACACTCACTCCATCACCGCGACACATTCTCACAGTAATTACACACTCACTCCATCACCGAGACACATTCTCACAGTAATTACACACTCACTCCATCACCGAGACACATTCTCACAGTAATTACACACTCACTCCATCACCGAGACACATTCTCACAGTAATTACACACTCACTCCATCACTGAGACACATTCTCACAGTAATTACACACTCACTCCATTACTGAGACACATTCTCACAGTAATTACACACTCATTCCATAACTGAAACACATTCTCACAGTAATTACACACTCACTCCATCACTGAGACACATTCTCACAGTAATTACACACTCACTCCATCAATGACACATTCTCACAGTAATTACACACTCACTCCATCACCGAGACACATTCTCACAGTAATTACAGACTCACTCCATCAGTGACACATTCTCACAGTAATTACACACTCACTCTATCACCGAGACACATTCTCACAGTAATTAGACACTCACTCCATGACTGAGACACATTCTCACAGTCATTACACACTCACTCCATCACCGAGACACATTCTCACAGTAATTACACACTCACTCCATCACTGAGACACATTCTCACAGTAATTACACACTCGCTCCATCACTGTGATACATTCTCACAGTAATTACACACTCACTCCATCACTGAGACACATTCTCACAGTAATTACACACTCACTCCATCACCGACACATTCTCACAGTAATTACACACTCACTCCATCACTGACACACATTCTTACAGTAATTACACACTCAATCCATCACTGACACATTCTCACAGTAATTACACACTCACTCCATCACTGAGACACATTCTCACAGTAATTACACACTCACTCCATCACCGAGCATCATTCTCACATTAATTACACACTCACTCCATCTCTGAGAAACATTCTCACAGTAATTACACGCTCACTCCATCACCGAGACACATTCTCACATTAATTACACACTTACTCCATCATTGAGACACATTCTCACAGTAATTACACACTCACTCCATCACCGAGACATCATTCTCACAGTAATTACACACTCACTCCATCACCGAGACACATTCTCACAGTAATTACACACTCACTCCATCAGGCTATATTGGACTGGGTACTGTGCAATGAGAAGGGACTAATTAGTAATCTTGTTGTACGGGGACCCTTGGGTCAGTGCGATCATAACATGATCGATTTCTCACTCGAAATGGAGAGCGAAGAAATTGACTCAGAGACTGAGGTCCTGAATTTAAACAAGGGGAATTATGATGCCATTAGACGGGAACTGAGTAGGTCTGATTGGACAACGTTCCTGGGAGGACTGGAGGTAGATAAACAATGGCAAGCATTTAAAGATAGAATGACAAAATTGCAAAAATTGTTTATACCAATCTGGCATAAAAGGAAATCTAAAAAGGTGACTCAACCGTGGATAACAGGGGAAATTAGAGACAGCATAAAATCCAAAGATAGGGCGTATAAAATAGCCAAAAAAAGCGCCAGAGCGGAAGATTGGGAACAGTTTAAGATAGAGCAAAGGAGGACAAAGGGCTTAATCAAGAGGGGCAAAATAGCTTACGAAAGCAAGCTGGCGGACAATATAAAAACTAACTCCAAAAGCTTTTATAAGTATATCAAGAGGAAAAGACTGGTGAAAACCAAAGTTGGTCCATTGCAGTCAGATACGGGGGAATATATAACGGGAAATAAGGAAATGGCAGACCAACTAAATGCATACTTTGGGTCAGTCTTTACGAAGGAAGACACAAAAAACCTCCCTGGGATATCGGGAAAAATAGGGACATTGGCAAAGGAGGAACTGACGCAAATCAATATCTCTAAGGATATGGTGTTAAGGAAGCTAAAGGGATTGAAGGCGGACAAATCCCCAGGGCCTGATAACATGCATCCTAGGGTACTGAAGGAGGTGGCCCTAGAGCTAGCGGATGCACTAAGTATGATTTTTCAGAATTCATTAGACTCGGGAACAGTGCCCATGGATTGGAGGGTAGCTAACGTTACCCCACTATTCAAAAAGGGGGGTAGGGAAAAAGCAGGCAATTACAGACCTGTAAGCCTTACATCAGTTGTGGGCAAAATGCTGGAGTCCATCATTAAGGATGAAATAGCGGAGCACTTAGCAAATGGGGACAGGATAGGACAGAGTCAACATGGATTTACAAAGGGTAAATCGTGCTTGACTAATCTATTGGAATTTTTTGAGGGAGTAACTGGTAAAATAGATGGGGGAGAGCCAGTAGATGTGGTGTACCTGGACTTCCAAAAGGCCTTCGACAAGGTCCCACATAAAAGATTAGCATGGAAAATTGAAGCTCATGGGATAAAGGGGAAAGTATTGACGTGGATAGAGAACTGGCTGTCAGATAGAATTGAGAGGTCGCACAACACCAGGTTATAGTCCAACAGTTTTATTTGAAATCACAAGCTTTCGGAGCTATCGATTTGCTCCTTCCTCAGGTGAAGTAAATTAGATACCTGTATCTAATTTACTTCACCTGAGGAAGGAGCAAATCGATAGCTCCGAAAGCTTGTGATTTCAAATAAAACTGTTGGACTATAACCTGGTGTTGTGCGACCTCTCAATTTTGTCCACCCCAGTCCAACACCGGCATCTCCGCATCATGTCAGATAGAAAACAGAGAGTTGGAATAAACGGCTCATTTTCTGAATGGCAGGCAGTAACAAGTGGGGTACCACAGGGATCTGTCCTGGGTCCCCAGCTGTTCACAATTTACATTAATGACCTGGATCAGGGAGTCGGATGCAGCATTTCCAAATTTGCAGACGACACTAAACTAGGAGGGGGGGTGGGCTCAGAGGAGGAGACCAGGAAGCTCCAGAGCGATTTGGACAGACTGGGTGATTGGGCGGATAAATGGCAGATGCACTATAATGTGGACAAGTGCGAAGTTATCCACCTTGGGTGCAGGAACGGGAGGGCAAATTATTATTTAAATGGCAATAAATTGGGAGAGGGGGAAGTACAGAGAGACCTGGGTGTTCTTGTACACCAGTCACTGAAGGCGAGCATGCAGGTGCAACAGGCGGTCAAGAAGGCAAACGGTATGCTGGCCTTCATAGCAAAAGGGTTGGAATACAGGAACAGGGATACCTTGCTGCAGCTGTACAGGGCACTGGTGAGACCACACCTCGAGTACTGTGTACAGTTTTGGTCGCCTCATCTGAGGAAAGATGTTCTTGCCATGGAGGGGGTGCAGCGGCGATTCACCAGGCTGATACCAGGAATGGCGGGATTGACCTATGAGGAGAGACTATGTAGTTTAGGGATGTACACACTGGAGTTTAGAAGATTGAGAGGGGACCTCATAGAAGTGTATAAAATTCTGACAGATCTAGACAGACTAGATGCAGAAGGAATGTTTCCCTTGGCGGGTGAGAACAGAACTAGAGGACATAATTTAAGGATAAGGGCTAAACCATTTAGGACAGAAATGAGGGGGAATTTCTTCACTCAGAGGGTGGTGAACCTGTGGAACTCATTGCCACAGAGGGCAGTGTACGCCAGCTCATTAAATATATTTAAGAGGGAATTAGATATATTTCTACAGGCAAAAGGGGTTAAGGGTTACGGAGAGAAGGCGGGGACGGGATACTGAATTGGAGGATCAGCCATGATCTCATTAAATGGCGGAGCAGGCTCGAAGGGCCGGATGGCCTACTCCTGCTCCTATCTTCTATGTATGTATCTATGTATCACCGAGACACATTCTCACAGTAATTACACACTCACTCCATCACCGAGACACATTCTCACTGTAATTACACACTCACTCCATCACCGAGACATATTCTCACAGTACTTACACACTCACTCCATCACTGACACATTCTCACAATAATTACACACTCACTCCATCACCGAGACACATTCTCACAGTAATTACACACTCACTCCATCACCGAGACACATTCTCACAGTAATTACACATTCACTCCATCACCGAGACACATTCTCACAGTAATTACACACTCACTCCATCACTGAGCCACATTCTCACAGTAATTACTCACTCACTCCATCACCGAGACACATTTTCACAGTAATTACACACTTACTCCATCACTGACACATTCTCACAGTAATTACACCCTCACTCCATCACTGACACATTCTCACAGAAATTACACACTCAATCCATCACTGACACATTGTCACAGTAATTACACACTCACTCCTTCACCGAGACACATTTTCACAGTAATTACACACTCACTCCATCACTGACACATTCTTACAGTAATTACACACTCACTCCATCACTGACACATTCTTACAGTAATTACACACTCACTCCATCACTGACACATTCTCACAGAAATTACACACTCAATCCATCACTGACACATTCTCACAGTAATTACACACTCACTCCTTCACCGAGACACATTTTCACAGAAATTACACACTCACTCCATCTCTGAGACATTCTCACAGCAATTACACGTTCACTCCATCACTGAGACACATTCTCAGTGTAATTACACACTCACTTCATCACTGACACATTCTCACAGTAATTACACACTCACTCCATCACCGAGACACATTCTCACAGTAATTACACACTCACTCCATCACTGACACATTCTCACTGTAATTACATACTCACTCCATCACCGAGACACATTCTCACAGTAATTACACACTCACTCTATCACTGAGACACATTCTCACAGTCATTACACACTCACTCCATCACTGACACATTCTCAGAGTAATTACACACTCACTCCATCACCGAGACACATTCTCACAGTAATTACACATTCACTCCATCACTGACACTTTCTCACAGTAATTACACACTCACACCATCACTGACACATTCTCACTGTAATTACACACTCACTCCATCACCGAGACACATTCTCACAGTAATTACACACTCACTCTATCACTGAGACACATTCTCACAGTCATTACACACTCACTCCATCACTGACACATTCTCAGAGTAATTACACACTCACTCCATCACCGAGACACATTCTCACAGTAATTACACATTCACTCCATCACTGACACATTCTCAGAGTAATTACACACTCACTCCATCACTGACACATTCTCACAGTAATTACACACTCACTCCATCACCGAGACACATTCTCACAGTAATTACACACTCACTCCATCACTGAGGCACATTCTCACAGTAATTACACACTCACTCCATCACTGACACATTCTCACATTAATTACACACTCACTCCATCACTGAGACACATTCTCACAGTAATTACACACTCACTCCATCACTGAGGCACATTCTCACAGTAATTACACACTCACTCCATCACTGACACATTCTCACAGTAATTACACACTCACTCCATCACTGAGACACATTCTCACAGTAATTACACACTCACTCCATCACCGAGACACATTCTCACAGTAATTACACACTCACTCCATCACTGAGACACATTCTCACAGTAATTACACACTCACTCCATCACTGACACATTCTCACAGTAATTACACACTCACTCCATCACTGACACATTCTCACAGTAATTACACACTCACTCTATCACTGAGACACATTCTCACAGTCATTACACACTCACTCCATCACTGACACATTCTCAGAGTAATTACACACTCACTCCATCACCGAGACACATTCTCAGAGTAATTACACATTCACTCCATCACTGACACATTCTCACAGTAATTACACACTCACTCCATCACTGACACATTCTCACAGTAATTACACACTCACTCCTTCACCGAGACACATTTTCACAGTAATTACACACTCACTCCATCACTGACACATTCTTACAGTAATTACACACTCACTCCATCACTGACACATTCTCACAGTAATTACACACTCACTCCATCACTGAGACACATTCTCACAGTAATTATACACTCACTCCATCACCGAGACACATTCTCACAGTAAGTACACACTCACTCCATCGCTGAGACACATTCTCACAGTAATTATACACTCACTCCATCACCGAGACACATTCTCACAGTAACTACACACTCACTCCATCGCTGAGACACATTCTCACAGTAATTACACCCTCACTCCATCACTGACACATTCTCACAGAAATTACACACTCAATCCATCACTGACACATTCTCACAGTAACTACACACTCACTCCTTCACCGAGACACATTTTCACAGTAATTACACACTCACTCCATCACTGACACATTCTTACAGTAATTACACACTCACTCCATCACTGACACATTCTCACAGTAATTACACACTCACTCTATCACTGAGACACATTCTCACAGTAATTACACATTCACTCCATCACTGACACATTCTCAAAGTAATTAAAAACTCACTCCATCACTGACACATTCTCACAGTAATTACACACTCACTCCATCACTGACACATTCTCACTGTAATTACACACTCACTCCATCACCGAGACACATTCTCACAGTAATTACACACTCACTCTATCACTGAGACACATTCTCACAGTCATTACATACTCACTCCATCACTGACACATTCTCAGAGTAATTACACACTCACTCCATCACCGAGACACATTCTCACAGTAATTACACATTCACTCCATCACTGACACATTCTCAGAGTAATTACACACTCACTCCATCACTGACACATTCTCACAGTAATTACACACTCACTCCATCACCGAGACACATTCTCACAGTAATTACACACTCACTCCATCACTGAGGCACATTCTCACAGTAATTACACACTCACTCCATCACTGACACATTCTCACAGTAATTACACACTCACTCCATCACTGAGACACATTCTCACAGTAATTACACACTCACTCCATCACCGAGACACATTCTCATAGTAATTACACACTCACTCCATCACTGAGACACATTCTCACAGTAATTACACACTCACTCCATCACTGAGACACATTCTCACAGTAATTACACACTCACTCCATCACTGAGACACATTCTCACAGTAATTACACACTCACTCCATCACTGACACATTCTCACAGTAATTACACACTCACTCTATCACTGAGACACATTCTCACAGTCATTACACACTCACTCCATCACTGACACATTCTCAGAGTAATTACACACTCACTCCATCACTGACACATTCTCACAGTAATTACACACTCACTCCATCACCGAGACACATTCTCACATTAATTACACACTTACTCCATCACTGAGACACATTCTCACAGTAATTACACACTCACTCCATCACCGAGACATCATTCTCACAGTAATTACACACTCACTCCATCACCGAGACACATTCTCACAGTAATTACACACTCACTCCATCACTGAGACACATTCTCACAGTAATTACACACTCACTCCATCACCGAGACACATTCTCACAGTAATTACACACTCACTCCATCGCTGAGACACATTCTCACAGTAATTACACACTCACTCCATCACCGAGACACATTTTCACAGTAATTACACACTCACTCCATCACTGACACATTCTCACAGAAATTACACACTCAATCCATCACTGACACATTCTCACAGTAATTACACACTCACTCCTTCACCGAGACACATTTTCACAGAAATTACACACTCACTCCATCTCTGAGACATTCTCACAGTAATTACACGTTCACTCCATCACTGAGACACATTCTCAGTGTAATTACACTCTCACTTCATCACTGACACATTCTCACAGTAATTACACACTCACTCCATCACCGAGACACATTCTCACAGTAATTACACACTCACTCCATCACTGACACATTCTCACAGTAATTACACACTCACTCCATCACCGAGACACATTCTCACAGTAATTACACACTCACTCTATCACTGAGACACATTCTCACAGTCATTACACACTCACTCCATCACTGACACATTCTCAGAGTAATTACACACTCACTCCATCACCGAGACACATTCTCACAGTAATTACACATTCACTCCATCACTGACACATTCTCACAGTAATTAAAAACTCACTCCATCACTGACACATTCTCACAGTAATTACACACTCACTCCATCACTGACACATTCTCACTGTAATTACACACTCACTCCATCACCGAGACACATTCTCACAGTAATTACACACTCACTCTATCACTGAGACACATTCTCACAGTCATTACACACTCACTCCATCACTGACACATTCTCAGAGTAATTACACACTCACTCCATCACCGAGACACATTCTCACAGTAATTACACATTCACTCCATCACTGACACTTTCTCACAGTAATTACACACTCACACCATCACTGACACATTCTCACTGTAATTACACACTCACTCCATCACCGAGACACATTCTCACAGTAATTACACACTCACTCCATCACTGAGACACATTCTCACAGTCATTACACACTCACTCCATCACTGACACATTCTCAGAGTAATTACACACTCACTCCATCACCGAGACACATTCTCACAGTAATTACACATTCACTCCATCACTGACACATTCTCAGAGTAATTACACACTCACTCCATCACTGACACATTCTCACAGTAATTACACACTCACTCCATCACCGAGACACATTCTCACAGTAATTACACACTCACTCCATCACTGAGGCACATTCTCACAGTAATTACACACTCACTCCATCACTGACACATTCTCACATTAATTACACACTCACTCCATCACTGAGACACATTCTCACAGTAATTACACACTCACTCCATCACTGAGGCACATTCTCACAGTAATTACACACTCACTCCATCACTGACACATTCTCACAGTAAGTACACACTCACTCCATCACTGAGACACATTCTCACAGTAATTACACACTCACTCCATCACCGAGACACATTCTCACAGTAATTACACACTCACTCCATCACTGAGACACATTCTCACAGTAATTACACACTCACTCCATCACTGACACATTCTCACAGTAATTACACACTCACTCCATCACTGACACATTCTCACAGTAATTACACACTCACTCTATCACTGAGACACATTCTCACAGTCATTACACACTCACTCCATCACTGACACATTCTCAGAGTAATTACACACTCACTCCATCACCGAGACACATTCTCAGAGTAATTACACATTCACTCCATCACTGACACATTCTCACAGTAATTACACACTCACTCCATCACTGACACATTCTCACAGTAATTACACACTCACTCCTTCACCGAGACACATTTTCACAGTAATTACACACTCACTCCATCACTGACACATTCTTACAGTAATTACACACTCACTCCATCACTGACACATTCTCACATTAATTACACACTCACTCCATCACTGAGACACATTCTCACAGTAATTACACACTCACTCCATCACTGAGGCACATTCTCACAGTAATTACACACTCACTCCATCACTGACATATTCTCACAGTAATTACACACTCACTCCATCACTGAGACACATTCTCACAGTAATTACACACTCACTCCATCACCGAGACACATTCTCACAGTAATTACACACTCACTCCATCACTGAGACACATTCTCACAGTAATTACACACTCACTCCATCACTGACACATTCTCACAGTAATTACACACTCACTCCATCACTGACACATTCTCACAGTAATTACACACTCACTCTATCACTGAGACACATTCTCACAGTCATTACACACTCACTCCATCACTGACACATTCTCAGAGTAATTACACACTCACTCCATCACCGAGACACATTCTCAGAGTAATTACACATTCACTCCATCACTGACACATTCTCACAGTAATTACACACTCACTCCATCACTGACACATTCTCACAGTAATTACACACTCACTCCTTCACCGAGACACATTTTCACAGTAATTACACACTCACTCCATCACTGACACATTCTTACAGTAATTACACACTCACTCCATCACTGACACATTCTCACAGTAATTACACACTCACTCCATCACTGAGACACATTCTCACAGTAATTATACACTCACTCCATCACCGAGACACATTCTCACAGTAAGTACACACTCACTCCATCGCTGAGACACATTCTCACAGTAATTATACACTCACTCCATCACCGAGACACATTCTCACAGTAACTACACACTCACTCCATCGCTGAGACACATTCTCACAGTAATTACACCCTCACTCCATCACTGACACATTCTCACAGAAATTACACACTCAATCCATCACTGACACATTCTCACAGTAACTACACACTCACTCCTTCACCGAGACACATTTTCACAGTAATTACACACTCACTCCATCACTGACACATTCTTACAGTAATTACACACTCACTCCATCACTGACACATTCTCACAGTAATTACACACTCACTCTATCACTGAGACACATTCTCACAGTAATTACACATTCACTCCATCACTGACACATTCTCAAAGTAATTAAAAACTCACTCCATCACTGACACATTCTCACAGTAATTACACACTCACTCCATCACTGACACATTCTCACTGTAATTACACACTCACTCCATCACCGAGACACATTCTCACAGTAATTACACACTCACTCTATCACTGAGACACATTCTCACAGTCATTACATACTCACTCCATCACTGACACATTCTCAGAGTAATTACACACTCACTCCATCACCGAGACACATTCTCACAGTAATTACACATTCACTCCATCACTGACACATTCTCAGAGTAATTACACACTCACTCCATCACTGACACATTCTCACAGTAATTACACACTCACTCCATCACCGAGACACATTCTCACAGTAATTACACACTCACTCCATCACTGAGGCACATTCTCAGAGTAATTACACACTCACTCCATCACTGACACATTCTCACAGTAATTACACACTCACTCCATCACTGAGACACATTCTCACAGTAATTACACACTCACTCCATCACCGAGACACATTCTCATAGTAATTACACACTCACTCCATCACTGAGACACATTCTCACAGTAATTACACACTCACTCCATCACTGAGACACATTCTCACAGTAATTACACACTCACTCCATCACTGAGACACATTCTCACAGTAATTACACACTCACTCCATCACTGACACATTCTCACAGTAATTACACACTCACTCTATCACTGAGACACATTCTCACAGTCATTACACACTCACTCCATCACTGACACATTCTCAGAGTAATTACACACTCACTCCATCACTGACACATTCTCACAGTAATTACACACTCACTCCATCACCGAGACACATTCTCACATTAATTACACACTTACTCCATCACTGAGACACATTCTCACAGTAATTACACACTCACTCCATCACCGAGACATCATTCTCACAGTAATTACACACTCACTCCATCACCGAGACACATTCTCACAGTAATTACAGACTCACTCCATCACTGAGACACATTCTCACAGTAATTACACACTCACTCCATCACCGAGACACATTCTCACAGTAATTACACACTCACTCCATCGCTGAGACACATTCTCACAGTAATTACACACTCACTCCATCACCGAGACACATTTTCACAGTAATTACACACTCACTCCATCACTGACACATTCTCACAGAAATTACACACTCAATCCATCACTGACACATTCTCACAGTAATTACACACTCACTCCTTCACCGAGACACATTTTCACAGAAATTACACACTCACTCCATCTCTGAGACATTCTCACAGTAATTACACGTTCACTCCATCACTGAGACACATTCTCAGTGTAATTACACTCTCACTTCATCACTGACACATTCTCACAGTAATTACACACTCACTCCATCACCGAGACACATTCTCACAGTAATTACACACTCACTCCATCACTGACACATTCTCACAGTAATTACACACTCACTCCATCACCGAGACACATTCTCACAGTAATTACACACTCACTCTATCACTGAGACACATTCTCACAGTCATTACACACTCACTCCATCACTGACACATTCTCAGAGTAATTACACACTCACTCCATCACCGAGACACATTCTCACAGTAATTACACATTCACTCCATCACTGACACATTCTCACAGTAATTAAAAACTCACTCCATCACTGACACATTCTCACAGTAATTACACACTCACTCCATCACTGACACATTCTCACTGTAATTACACACTCACTCCATCACCGAGACACATTCTCACAGTAATTACACACTCACTCTATCACTGAGACACATTCTCACAGTCATTACACACTCACTCCATCACTGACACATTCTCAGAGTAATTACACACTCACTCCATCACCGAGACACATTCTCACAGTAATTACACATTCACTCCATCACTGACACTTTCTCACAGTAATTACACACTCACACCATCACTGACACATTCTCACTGTAATTACACACTCACTCCATCACCGAGACACATTCTCACAGTAATTACACACTCACTCCATCACTGAGACACATTCTCACAGTCATTACACACTCACTCCATCACTGACACATTCTCAGAGTAATTACACACTCACTCCATCACCGAGACAGATTCTCACAGTAATTACACATTCACTCCATCACTGACACATTCTCAGAGTAATTACACACTCACTCCATCACTGACACATTCTCACAGTAATTACACACTCACTCCATCACCGAGACACATTCTCACAGTAATTACACACTCACTCCATCACTGAGGCACATTCTCACAGTAATTACACACTCACTCCATCACTGACACATTCTCACATTAATTACACACTCACTCCATCACTGAGACACATTCTCACAGTAATTACACACTCACTCCATCACTGAGGCACATTCTCACAGTAATTACACACTCACTCCATCACTGACACATTCTCACAGTAAGTACACACTCACTCCATCACTGAGACACATTCTCACAGTAATTACACACTCACTCCATCACCGAGACACATTCTCACAGTAATTACACACTCACTCCATCACTGAGACACATTCTCACAGTAATTACACACTCACTCCATCACTGACACATTCTCACAGTAATTACACACTCACTCCATCACTGACACATTCTCACAGTAATTACACACCCACTCTATCACTGAGACACATTCTCACAGTCATTACACACTCACTCCATCACTGACACATTCTCAGAGTAATTACACACTCACTCCATCACCGAGACACATTCTCAGAGTAATTACACATTCACTCCATCACTGACACATTCTCACAGTAATTACACACTCACTCCATCACTGACACATTCTCACAGTAATTACACACTCACTCCTTCACCGAGACACATTTTCACAGTAATTACACACTCACTCCATCACTGACACATTCTTACAGTAATTACACACTCACTCCATCACTGACACATTCTCACAGTAATTACACACTCACTCCATCACTGAGACACATTCTCACAGTAATTATACACTCACTCCATCACCGAGACACATTCTCACAGTAAGTACACACTCACTCCATCGCTGAGACACATTCTCACAGTAATTATACACTCACTCCATCACCGAGACACATTCTCACAGTAACTACACACTCACTCCATCGCTGAGACACATTCTCACAGTAATTACACCCTCACTCCATCACTGACACATTCTCACAGAAATTACACACTCAATCCATCACTGACACATTCTCACAGTAACTACACACTCACTCCTTCACCGAGACACATTTTCACAGTAATTACACACTCACTCCATCACCGAGACACATTCTCACAGTAAGTACACACTCACTCCATCGCTGAGACACATTCTCACAGTAATTATACACTCACTCCATCACCGAGACACATTCTCACAGTAACTACACACTCACTCCATCGCTGAGACACATTCTCACAGTAATTACACCCTCACTCCATCACTGACACATTCTCACAGAAATTACACACTCAATCCATCACTGACACATTCTCACAGTAACTACACACTCACTCCTTCACCGAGACACATTTTCACAGTAATTACACACTCACTCCATCACTGACACATTCTTACAGTAATTACACACTCACTCCATCACTGACACATTCTCACAGTAATTACACACTCACTCTATCACTGAGACACATTCTCACAGTAATTACACATTCACTCCATCACTGACACATTCTCAAAGTAATTAAAAACTCACTCCATCACTGACACATTCTCACAGTAATTACACACTCACTCCATCACTGACACATTCTCACTGTAATTACACACTCACTCCATCACCGAGACACATTCTCACAGTAATTACACACTCACTCTATCACTGAGACACATTCTCACAGTCATTACATACTCACTCCATCACTGACACATTCTCAGAGTAATTACACACTCACTCCATCACCGAGACACATTCTCACAGTAATTACACATTCACTCCATCACTGACACATTCTCACAGAAATTACACACTCAATCCATCACTGACACATTCTCACAGTAATTACACACTCACTCCTTCACCGAGACACATTTTCACAGAAATTACACACTCACTCCATCTCTGAGACATTCTCACAGTAATTACACACTCACTCCATCACTGAGACACATTCTCACAGTAATTATACACTCACTCCATCACCGAGACACATTCTCACAGTAACTACACACTCACTCCATCGCTGAGACACATTCTCACAGTAATTACACCCTCACTCCATCACTGACACATTCTCACAGAAATTACACACTCAATCCATCACTGACACATTCTCACAGTAATTACACACTCACTCCTTCACCGAGACACATTTTCACAGTAATTACACACTCACTCCATCACTGACACATTCTTACAGTAATTACACACTCACTCCATCACTGACACATTCTCACAGTAATTACACACTCACTCCATCACTGAGACACATTCTCACAGTAATTATACACTCACTCCATCACCGAGACACATTCTCACAGTAATTACACACTCACTCCATCGCTGAGACACTTTCTCACAGTAATTACACACTCACTCCATCACCGAGACACATTTTCACATTAATTACACACTCACTCCATCATTGACACATTCTCACAGAAATTACACACTCAATCCATCACTGACACATTCTCACAGTAATTACACACTCACTCCTTCACCGAGACACATTTTCACAGAAATTACACACTCACTGCATCTCTGAGACATTCTCACAGTAATTACACGTTCACTCCATCACTGAGACACATTCTCAGTGTAATTACACACTCACTTCATCACTGACACATTCTCACAGTAATTACACACTCACTCCATCACCGAGACACATTCTCACAGTAATTACACACTCACTCCATAACTGACACATTCTCACTGTAATTACACACTCACTCCATCACCGAGACACATTCTCACAGTAATTACACACTCACTCTATCACTGAGACACATTCTCACAGTCATTACACACTCACTCCATCATGACACATTCTCAGAGTAATTACACACTCACTCCATCACCGAGACACATTCTCACAATAATTACACATTCACTCCATCACCGAGACAGATTCTCACAGTAATTACACACTCACTCCATCACTGAGCCACATTCTCACAGTAATTACTCACTCACTCCATCACCGAGACACATTTTCGCAGTAATTACACACTTACTCCATCACTGACACATTCTCACAGTAATTACACCCTCACTCCATCACTGACACATTCTCACAGAAATTACACACTCAATCCATCACTGACACATTCTCACAGTAATTACACACTCACTCCTTCACCGAGACACATTTTCACAGTAATTACACACTCACTCCATCACTGACACGTTCTTACAATAATTACACACTCACTCCATCACTGACACATTCTCACAGTAATTACACGCTCACTCCATCACTGAGACACATTCTCACAGTAATTATACACTCACTCCATCACCGAGACACATTCTCACAGTAACTACACACTCACTCCATCGCTGAGACACATTCTCACAGTAATTACACCCTCACTCCATCACTGACACATTCTCACAGAAATTACACACTCAATCCATCACTGACACATTCTCACAGTAATTACACACTCACTCATTCACCGAGACACATTTTCACAGTAATTACACACTCACTCCATCACTGACACATTCTTACAGTAATTACACACTCACTCCATCACTGACACATTCTCACAGTAATTACACACTCACTCCATCACTGAGACACATTCTCACAGTAATTATACACTCACTCCATCACCGAGACACATTCTCACAGTAATTACACACTCACTCCATCGCTGAGACACTTTCTCACAGTAATTACACACTCACTCCATCACCGAGACACATTTTCACAGTAATTACACACTCACTCCATCTCTGAGACATTCTCACAGTAATTACACACTCACTCCATCACTGACACATTCTCACAGAAATTACATACTCAATCCATCACTGACACATTCTCACAGTAATTACACACTCACTCCTTCACCGAGACACATTTTCACAGAAATTACACACTCACTCCATCTCTGAGACATTCTCACAGTAATTACACACTCACTCCATCACTGAGACACATTCTCACAGTAATTATACACTCACTCCATCACCGAGACACATTCTCACAGTAACTACACACTCACTCCATTGCTGAGACACATTCTCACAGTAATTACACCCTCACTCCATCACTGACACATTCTCACAGAAATTACACACTCAATCCATCACTGACACATTCTCACAGTAATTACACACTCACTCCTTCACCGAGACACATTTTCACAGTAATTACACACTCACTCCATCACTGACACATTCTTACAGTAATTACACACTCACTCCATCACTGACACATTCTCACAGTAATTACACACTCACTCCATCACTGAGACACATTCTCACAGTAATTATACACTCACTCCATCACCGAGACACATTCTCACAGTAATTATACACTCACTCCATCGCTGAGACACTTTCTCACAGTAATTACACACTCACTCCATCACCGAGACACATTTTCACATTAATTACACACTCACTCCATCATTGACACATTCTCACAGAAATTACACACTCAATCCATCACTGACACATTCTCACAGTAATTACACACTCACTCCTTCACCGAGAAACATTTTCACAGAAATTACACACTCACTCCATCTCTGAGACATTCTCACAGTAATTACACGTTCACTCCATCACTGAGACACATTCTCAGTGTAATTACACACTCACTTCATCACTGACACATTCTCACAGTAATTACACACTCACTCCATCACCGAGACACATTCTCACAGTAATTACACACTCACTCCATAACTGACACATTCTCACTGTAATTACACACTCACTCCATCACCGAGACACATTCTCACAGTAATTACACACTCACTCTATCACTGAGACACATTCTCACAGTCATTACACACTCACTCCATCATGACACATTCTCAGAGTAATTACACACTCACTCCATCACCGAGACACATTCTCACAGTAATTACACATTCATTCCATCACCGAGACACATTCTCACAGTAATTACACACTCACTCCATCACTGAGCCACATTCTCACAGTAATTACTCACTCACTCAATCACCGAGACACATTTTCACAGTAATTACACACTCACTCCATCACTGACACGTTCTTACAATAATTACACACTCACTCCATCACTGACACATTCTCACAGTAATTACACACTCACTCCATCACTGAGACACATTCTCACAGTAATTATACACTCACTCCATCACCGAGACACATTCTCACAGTAACTACACACTCACTCCATCGCTGAGACACATTCTCACAGTAATTACACCCTCACTCCATCACTGACACATTCTCACAGAAATTACACACTCAATCCATCACTGACACATTCTCACAGTAATTACACACTCACTCATTCACCGAGACACATTTTCACAGTAATTACACACTCACTCCATCACTGACACATTCTTACAGTAATTACACACTCACTCCATCACTGACACATTCTCACAGTAATTACACACTCACTCCATCACTGAGACACATTCTCACAGTAATTATACACTCACTCCATCACCGAGACACATTCTCACAGTAATTACACACTCACTCCATCGCTGAGACACTTTCTCACAGTAATTACACACTCACTCCATCACCGAGACACATTTTCACAGTAATTACACACTCACTCCATCTCTGAGACATTCTCACAGTAATTACACACTCACTCCATCACTGACACATTCTCACAGAAATTACATACTCAATCCATCACTGACACATTCTCACAGTAATTACACACTCACTCCTTCACCGAGACACATTTTCACAGAAATTACACACTCACTCCATCTCTGAGACATTCTCACAGTAATTACACACTCACTCCATCACTGAGACACATTCTCACAGTAATTATACACTCACTCCATCACCGAGACACATTCTCACAGTAACTACACACTCACTCCATTGCTGAGACACATTCTCACAGTAATTACACCCTCACTCCATCACTGACACATTCTCACAGAAATTACACACTCAATCCATCACTGACACATTCTCACAGTAATTACACACTCACTCCTTCACCGAGACACATTTTCACAGTAATTACACACTCACTCCATCACTGACACATTCTTACAGTAATTACACACTCACTCCATCACTGACACATTCTCACAGTAATTACACACTCACTCCATCACTGAGACACATTCTCACAGTAATTATACACTCACTCCATCACCGAGACACATTCTCACAGTAATTATACACTCACTCCATCGCTGAGACACTTTCTCACAGTAATTACACACTCACTCCATCACCGAGACACATTTTCACATTAATTACACACTCACTCCATCATTGACACATTCTCACAGAAATTACACACTCAATCCATCACTGACACATTCTCACAGTAATTACACACTCACTCCTTCACCGAGAAACATTTTCACAGAAATTACACACTCACTCCATCTCTGAGACATTCTCACAGTAATTACACGTTCACTCCATCACTGAGACACATTCTCAGTGTAATTACACACTCACTTCATCACTGACACATTCTCACAGTAATTACACACTCACTCCATCACCGAGACACATTCTCACAGTAATTACACACTCACTCCATAACTGACACATTCTCACTGTAATTACACACTCACTCCATCACCGAGACACATTCTCACAGTAATTACACACTCACTCTATCACTGAGACACATTCTCACAGTCATTACACACTCACTCCATCATGACACATTCTCAGAGTAATTACACACTCACTCCATCACCGAGACACATTCTCACAGTAATTACACATTCATTCCATCACCGAGACACATTCTCACAGTAATTACACACTCACTCCATCACTGAGCCACATTCTCACAGTAATTACTCACTCACTCAATCACCGAGACACATTTTCACAGTAATTACACACTTACTCCATCACTGACACATTCTCACAGTAATTACACCCTCACTCCATCACTGACACATTCTCACAGAAATTACACACTCAATCCATCACTGACACATTCTCACAGTAATTACACACTCACTCCTTCACCGAGACACATTTTCACAGTAATTACACACTCACTCCATCACTGACACGTTCTTACAGTAATTACACACTCACTCCATCACTGACACATTCTCACAGTAATTACACACTCACTCCATCACTGAGACACATTCTCACAGTAATTATACACTCACTCCATCACCGAGACACATTCTCACAGTAATTACACACTCACTCCATCGCTGAGACACATTCTCACAGTAATTACACACTCACTCCATCACCGAGACACATTTTCACAGTAATTACACACTCACTCCATCACTGACACATTCTCACAGAAATTACACACTCAATCCATCACTGACACATTCTCACAGTAATTACACACTCAGTCCTTCACCGAGACACATTTTCACAGAAATTACACACTCACTCCATCACTGACACATTCTCACAGAAATTACACACTCAATCCATCTCTGAGACATTCTCACAGTAATTACACGTTCACTCCATCACTGAGACACATTCTCAGTGTAATTACACACTCACATCATCACTGACACATTCTCACAGTAATTACACACTCACTCCTGTAAGGGATTCTTACCCTGCGTGTCTCGCAGCCTGTGAGATTCACGCGGCTCTGTGCAGCCTGTATGTCAGTGCGGGTCTCGGCCTCGTTGCCTGTTCTGGTCTCCAGCCAGTCTGGGAACACTAGACACACCTGTGAGTGGTTCGAATCACTCTCCCTTACGGTTCTAGACACTGGACTTAGATGCGAGAGCAGTAATGGAGATGAAACTCATGTAGACTCGGTTTGAATGGTACGAAATGGAAAATCTTTATTGCATGATACTTAAGATTATGAAATACATGTCATAAGCACAGATTAATGACAGTACAATCTTACAAACAGTTATATAGTCGATCTTAGGGAAACGAGGAACGAACGGCACATAGTAAATAGGGGCACACATTACAAATATCCTTAATCCTTAAACCCTCCCCTATCAATATCTATCCTAAACTAGATTCGTAGGATCTCGAGACTCATGCTCACCACTCGTGATAACTCGGAGAAATTCCGAATAGCTGATCGGATGTTTTTCACCGCAGCACCCACGTGTCGGTCAGGAGATCTCCTGGTCCCACTTGTTTACTTGCTTCTGCTGCTCCGGCTAGCAGGCTGGAACGTCTGCTGTGATGAAGATCTGTATTGGTGGCTTTCACATTCCAGTTACTTTGGGCACAGTCCAGTTATCATCGATGCAATATGTTTCGTTATAAGTTCGAAGAAGTCTTCCTGGCGAGGAAAACTTGGCTAATCGACCTACAGGCGCGGTCGGGATTTACTGACCGTGGCGATGGATATGGTCTTCCTCTCTTCTCATCTCATCTCATCTCATCTCTTCTCGGGCCTTTTGGTTCCGATACCGGTTACCAATATAGGTCTTCGTTACGCGACACGAGGTAGATCCGAACGGATCAGAAAGTTCAACAGTCTTTTCAGAAGAGGCAACAGGCAAGCAGAAGCCCAACTACGAGTACACAGGAGCAGCCACGATGATGAGAGCAGCAAGAGAAAGATGGACGGTTTGGAGCCTGCAATTATAGTGCAAAATCTTACGTTTCCCGCCCAACTATAATGTCCATTCTTTTGTTTAGGGTCTGGCGCTCAAATGTCTTGTATGGGTGATCTCCGTTCTTAATGGGTTTCGGGGCTACTCGTAAATGTCTGAGTACCTGTTAATATTTCTCCCATTGTTAAATCGGTCGGTGTTCTCCCTGGAGGGGTTTGGGGCTTCCAAGTGTCCTGTATAACTACCTGCTAACGGCTCTCTCATCGTAGAGTCGTTGGGATTTTACATATTAATGTCTTTTGGATGGGCCCTTGATTACTCGGTACAATGGCTTTCCTTTGTACCTGGGAGACCGATTTCAGTATCTATGTGTATACTGCAAACCCATAATGTCTCGTGTATTATCTTCACTGTGCTGACTCTTAATCGATCTTGCACAAATGTTTATTGGAACGCCATCTTGTCTGCCTGTTGAAAAGTCTAGAATGTTCTGTCACGAGGTGCGGCGGCCATTTTACAGGCTGCTTGTGTCCACTTTAAACCTGCCAGCATTCTGCTGAAATAAAAGCTGTTTGAACGAAACTCTGTGTTTTCTCCTTATTAATAAAATCGCGATATATTGCGAATTCTACAGTCCCTCCTGTTGATGCGAATAACTCCGCTTATCGTATCAAAAATCATAGTGGTGAGCAATATTATCTCGATTTCTCTCCGAATCCAGCAAATTAATCCCATAAACTTTAACCTAGCTAGGGTCTCTGTGTCGTCCTTATTTCCCAAGAAAATTACATTTTATATCACCGTAGGCATTATTTGCCCTTAAACTTACACCACTTGTTTTCCTTCCCGGCGTAACCAGGCCGATGCCTCTCGTATCACCTGTATATTCATCTTTTATTCAGGGAAAGGAAAAACAAAACTCAAAACCAAAACAATCAATTCTAACTGTAACACCATCACCAAAATAATCAACACCAACTCTTAAAACATGTCGAGTTCCCAACGTATTTACAATTCTCTGAAAAATCATGATTGAGTACAAACTTCCGCGGCGCACGTGGCGAGCGGGAGTGACGCCATTTTCCGATCACACGGTGCTTTCATCGTGCACGCGCACGTAACGTTCTCGCCACTCTCCCGTGTTTTCATGCTTGGTGAGGCGCTTGTCTCTTTTACAATGTACGACCAATAGGTACACTACAATAAAAACTTGGCATACGACTAAAATGTGGGAGGCTATTCTAATCCATGAAGGCACTTCAATATTAGTGAACAGATTCCACCACGGTGGAACTACTATATCCAAAATGTCTGTTCCTATTTTGACAGTCTTCTGTTCTAATGTGTAAAAGTGTTTCTGTGACACCGCGACGGCTTTTAAAAGCTTGGTGAGGTGTTCAGGGAGAGGGGGAATGAGGTATCCAAAATGCGCGACGAATCGCTGCAAGTCGGTGAAATTCTCTTTTACTGTGAGATGAACAGTGGATGGTTCAGGGATTGGGATAATTCGCTGTTGTGCTACTTGAACTTCCGCCCTGGGTTTAAAACAGAAACTGCTGTCACTCACCGGACACCGGCTACGGTTTCCATGCTGGTAGTGTTGCGCTGCAGTGGTAACACAATATGTTCCACCCCCGATGTATGCTACCTGCGGAGGCACATGATCTTGTGCCATTGCCTCCATGGTGCAATTCATGGACTTGGCGCCAGTCGTTCTGAACCCGCACTGTGGTGTTAAAAAGGCATTCAAGTGCTGGGGGCACAGTATTATGTGTGCTCCCCTGCCACGACAACCAGAGAGATCTGTACCTGTCATCGTTTGCTCCCAGCGGATGACGTAAGGTGGAACCGCTGCATAACGAATGTGGGCTCCCCCCTGAATGACACCAATGTTCTCTACCCGATACACCGGGGCGGGCTTTGCTGTGTCGCCCAAAACCGGCATGCGTAATACTATTCCCATAATAGTATGGTTTGAACGTCCGCAGTCCACGGGGACTGGGTAAGCTTCTGAAGCTAGCCTGAGCTGGCACGGACTTAATGCGTTCTGAAAAGGGTGGAGCGCCCGCAGGTGTTTGTTACTTATCCAGGACGGAACCAAACCTTGTTTTAAATCCTCCAAATTACTGCGGCCCTCGCCCAGTAACCACGCCCCGTAAAGCACGCACACCTCGTTCTGCGCAGCTTGATCGGATGCATTCCGATCTTCCCTAATCAGGGCATTTACCGTCTTTGCATGTTTTTCCAACTCTGCTATAATTTCCTTTAAATGGAGAGTCATGGCTTGGTCCTCGTGTAAACCTGACCCTACCACTTTATTCTCATCTGTTAGAATGTCTTTTAATTGTGTCTTTAAACCATTAATCTGGGTCTGCAGCTCCACACTGTCTAGAGCGTTGACCACAGATGTACCTGTGTTAAAAGCAGTGAACGCATCGTTCACCAAACCCCTTCTTTGCCTCCCTACTTGATCCAAAACTTCCTGTGGTGCGGTGTACAAACTTGTTTTATCAATTTCCGCGAAATCGAATTCGTAAAATTGTCTGAACATCTTGGTCAACAGGACCTGATACAACTGTTCCGTCTTTTTGGGGCACCACTCTGGTAACCGCACCTCGGTGAGATTTAAAATCACCGAGGCCACCGCGTAATGTACCCCCTGAAATAGTATCTGGTCTGTGGGGACCAGTACCAAACCATTCCCGGGTCCCTTACTAGTTTTAGGGCACCCTTCTTCCTCAGCTAGAACCACCGGAATCGTGGGCGGGGCTTTGCGTGGGCGCGTAATGAGCTCAGTGGCATTTACTGGGATCGGGGAGAATGGGGCTCCGCACCCCCTGGTGCTCGCATCCCACCTCATCCCCTGTCCGTTATCCTGCCATTGATTAATGAAAAATATGGAGATGCCTTTGGGGCAAACGTACTTTGACCCCCACATACATACATAAATTCCCTCATCCGGTTCCCACCATTTGTCCCAACAGACTTTCACTTGTCCGTCTGTCCCCGTAATTGTCCGATGGGTATTATTACCCAGTCGTTCCCACTCGACCGAAGAGTTCCTCATAGTTTTGCTCAGCTTTCGCAGCCACCACCATCGGCTCAATGGGACCTTCCCACTACAAGTCAAACAAATCCGTTTGCCGACGGTGACGCTGATCCTGGGTGCGATGATCCTTACTTTGGGGCACAGTAAAGAAGTCTCTTTGTAGGCAAACCCCGATGTGCTGGAATACTCCGTTGAGTTCGTTCCCAGCCATCCTGGCCACCTTCCCTTGTGGAAATAGGTGCTGGTCTCCTCTGCCTCCCGTCTTCCGGTCCCATCCACCGCGATGGGGGCCGTGTCCCCGGAACATCCAAACACCACGACATCCTTGGTGCGGCCTCGATAGGCCAATCCACATCCGATTGCCGCGAGCAATACTAGAATTCGTTCCATCCTTCCTTGGTTCCTGTGATCAGATAGAATGAGGTAGCCAGCCTCGCAAGAGTCTCTGGCTTTTGTGAAGGGTGAGCGGGTCCCCTGACCTCGCCTCACGTAAACTTCCACGTTTGCTGTATAAACTTTTAACTAAACCTATCTTTAAAACTCCCATCATTTTATCGTTTTCTGTTAAAAACACTACAATCTTAACCTTATTAAAACTATAAACTTAACCTTGAACTATGAACTTAAAACTTAACCTTGAACTATAAACTTAAAACTTAACCTTGAACTATAAACTTAAAACTTAGAACTTCTTACTATACAGTGCCGCCCGTTCTCAGGGCGGCCCCTTTAAATTCTGAGAAGGCTGCTGCGAGCTCTTCCCGACGGTGGGAGGGCACTGACCCTTCCCTCTGATCTGCCGCAGCCTGTTGCTGCGCTGACCCTTCCCTCTGATCTGCCGCAGCCTGTTACTGCTGCGATGTGGCCGGTCTGTATCTGGGTTATCTTAACCTTAAATTTTCGCCTTGGGGCAGTCTGGGGACATGACCACATCCTCCTGGGCTGGGGTTCTCTACCTGACCTACGGGGAGTTGCTATGGGCGGGGGTTCCGTGACGGACGGACCGGGTTCCGAGACTTCCATCGGGATGACCTGGGGTTCCATCACAGTCGCTGGCTCCGCCTCCGCTGACTCCGCCTCCCTAACCTCGGGGCTGGCAGTTCGTGGCTCCGCCCTGCTTGGCCCAGCAGGCGGCCCTTCACTCGTGATCTCTGCCTCCCCCGAGGACTGGTCGTTCAAAGCGGGCGGCCACATCTCTGGGAGCCACACCGGTACTCTCTGTGCTCCCATAGCGGCTGGCCCTGCCTCCTCTAGCTCCTCCCTCCTGTCTTCGGGACCTGCAGCTCGTGTGTCCACCCTGTGTGGATCTCTACCTACAGCCCCCATTCCCTCCAGACCGTTCCTCAGAAACCACCCGTCGTCATCACTATTCTCATCTGCACTATCCTCATCTGACCCGGGTACCCTGAATTCTTCCTCATCTAACCCCCAATTCCAGAAAAACGCTGCATGATCGTCCGGGATGTCCCTTCCCCTGATGCAAGCTGCTATGCCTGCCTGTGTGCCTTGTGGTCCTACCTGGGGCTGTGCTTTCCCGTTGGCGGGATTTACCCCTGTAGTTTTCCCTTGCGCACCTGGCTGGTACAGTTTGCATTGGTTTATGTGGAACCACTTAGTGCGCCGTGGTACTTTTATGGCGTAAACCATGGGACTCGCCTTGTCTACAATGTTGTAGGGTCCCATATACAGTGGTTCCAGACTCCCTACTCTGGCGTAGTTTCTGACCATGACTTGGTCTCCTACTTCCCACTCCCGCGTTTTGCGGGGTTCCAGCAACAAGCGATTGCCCTGATGCTGCCTTCCCATGTTCCCAGCCGCCTGCTCATAAACTTGCTTCAGGCGCTCCAAGAGAGTCTGGGCGAACTTGTCCCTGCTTATCTCCTGGAGCTGACCCTCAGTGAGCACCGGGGCTAGCACATGGGTGGGGGTTCGCATGAGCCTCCCGGTCATTACCTCGTGCGGGGAGTACCCCGTACTTTTTGACTGACTGGCCCGGACCCCCATGAGGACTAAAGGCAGAACTTCCGCCCATTTTTGGGGCGAGTTCCTAGTCTCTTTCCTCAATTTCTCCTTCAGGGTCCGGTTCATACGTTCAACAATCCCGGATGACTGGGGATTGTGTGCTACGTGCCACTTCCCTTCAATGCCCAAAAGCATGAGGGTGTTCTGCATCACCTGGCCGGTGAAATGACTCCCTTGGTCTGACTCCACAAAACGGGGGAGTCCCCACCGCGAGAACACTTCCCTGACCAAGATTTTTGCTGTACCCAGTGCCGTAGCTGTTCGACAAGGGAAGGCTTCCACCCACTTGGAAAACACATCCACCAGGACGAGGCAGTACTTATAACCTCCCTGGGTGGTGGGCAGGGGTCCTATATAGTCGATCTGTATCGACTGCCATGGTCCCTCTACCCTTCTTACGTGTCCCATGGGCACCTTCCTTTTCTGGGGGTCTGGGTTGTTTGCAGCGCACACAAGACAGTTTGCACAGAACTCGCGGACTTGTTCCCTGAGCCCTGGCCACCATCCCGCTTGCTCTACCCGTTGCCAGGTAACCTCGGGCCCGAGGTGCCCTGCCCCTGGTCCCTCGTGAGCCAACTGGAGGAATTCCCTCCTGTGCTGCTGTGGCACAACCCACTGCTCCTCGCGGAACAGCATGCCTTCCTTTACTGAGAGGGTTGCCGTACTGTACGGACCTTCTACCTGCCTCCCCTCAGCAATCGTTTTTAGGACTGCTTTTAGGGCGGGATCCTGGGTTTGGACGGTCTTAAGGTCTAGGGGCAATGCTACCCTGGTGTTCCCGGGATTCCCGTCCCCGCCTCGGACCGCTGCTATGGGTCCGGTCCTATAGGGGTTCCAGAAAGTGCCGTCGCGGGCACCTTCCCTGGCTAGCGCATCCGCCTGCCGGTTGCCCTCCCCACGGGGCTCTGTGGAGGAGTGAGCTTTCACCTTATGGATGAAAATCTCTCCTTCCTCCCCTACTGCTGCTGCTAAGATCTTTTCCAGCAAGGGCTTCACCGTTAAAGGTCGCCCGTCCGCGGAGGTGTATCCGCGGCGGGACCAAATGGCCAGGTATTCCGTACACGAATTGCAGGTGAACATACTGTCCGAGCAAATCGTGTATGGGGTTGGGAAAATGTCTGGGTGGGTCACAACGTACACCACGGCAGACAGCTCGGCTTGCTGCGCGCTCATGGTGCTAGGGAGCTTGATCGCCAGGGCAAGGTCTGCCGCAGGGTCATAAACTCCACACCCTGTGAGTCGCTCGCCAGCAGATACTGTGCTAGACCCATCAACATAAATCTCGCGCCCAGTGGGATGTATCCCGGCCCGTAAACCTATGTTGACGTCCCACACCCCTTCCACCGAACACCGGTGGGCTGTACCGGGGTATACCAAATTGGCCGCAAGCCTGGGCTCGCAAAGACCTTTTACTCTAAGATCCAACTGGGAGAGAAGAAGGGTCCAACGCGCAATGCGTGCGCTGCTTACGGTCCCGTCTTTTATCCTCCCATCCAGAAGCATCTTAGTTGGTGTGTGATGTGTGAGGAGAGTGATGGGAGAGAGCCCTGTGAAGATCGCTGATCTTTTCACGGCCCAATGCGTGGCTAAAAGGTGCCTTTCGCAATTGGAGAAACTTCTCTCCACATCTGTTAACACCCTGGATGAATAGACAACCGGCCTCAGCTTGCCGTGACGCTCTTGGAGCAGCACGGCGCTTAAGCTGTCTCCGCTGGCAGCTACCTCCAGGAAAAACTCCCTCCCCCCATCTATGGCCCCTAAGGCTGGCGCGGTCTGCAGATCCCTTTTTAACTTCTCGAAGGCTGCTTGGCAGCCCTCGTCCCAAAACCACTCCACCCCCTTATGGAGGAGTCGGAGGAGCGGCGCCGCTGTGGCCGCATAATCTTCGATAAAATCCCTGCAGTAACCGGTCAGTCCCAAGAAGGACCTCACACCCCTTACGTTGTTGGGAATCGGTAATTCTTGCACCGACTCCCTCCTTGCTTTGTCTATGGCTCTTTCCCCAGCGCGTATGGTCAGTCCCAGGAATTTTACTTCCCGTTGACCGATACGTGCTTTCTTAGAGTTTATTTTAAAACCCTTTCTCGCTAACAGCTCCAATAACTCGTCCAGTAGTGGTCCGTGCTCCTCCCTTGAGTCCGTAAATAGGAGCAAATCATCCACATACTGTACTATCTGATTGGGCTGACTAAACTCCTTTAAACTTCCTGCCATACACTGATGAAAAATACTGGGGCTATTGTGGAAACCCTGTGGCAGACAGTTCCACGTGTACTGTTGCCCTTTGAAAGTAAAGGCAAACTTGTACTGGTCCTCTCGCCGCAGCGGGATGGACCAAAAACCGTTCGAGATATCCAGCACCGTGAACGTGGTCGCGGACGCTGGGATGCTCCCTATTAGGTCAGCAACTGCTGCTACTGTGGGCGCGCAGGCGGGAATGTTACTGTTAAGGACTCTGTAGTCCACCGTGGCTCTCCACGAATTATCCGGCTTCCTAACCGGCCATAATGGGGAGTTCACGTGTGTGGCTATCGGCCTCAACACGCCCTGCTGCACCAAGGAAGACATTGCTGTCTCCATATCGGGTTCTGCTTCTTTGGGGAAGTTATACTGCTTTTGGGGTCGGGTCATGGGGTCCCCATCTACGCTGACCTCAAACCCGACCACTCTCCCACAATCGTGCTTGTGGGTTGCAAACGCGTGCATATTATCTGACACGTACGTTTGCATGTCCGTTGGGACATCTGCGACCATAAGCCTGAGGTCGTAGCCTCCGGATGGCTGTACGGTACACAGGACCCCTGTTTCTTCCTCCCCCGGAATCACTATTACCTCGCCTTTTTCACCTTTAGCCCCCCAGAGACAGTGATTTCTGAGGTCCACGAGGATCCCGTGTCCCGCTAGGAGATCAGACCCGAGAATACCTCTTCCACCCCCCTTTTGCCATGCCATCAGTATACACTTCCACTTAAGGCGAAGTGTTCCTAAACGAATGGATAGCGGAAGGGAAAACGTGCCAGCCTGTTCTTTTCCTGTGAACCCTGCTAACGTGAATGGGACCTTGGTAGATAGCGGCGAGTCAAAAGGGTTATCTGTATGGATTATGGTGCAAGAAGCTCCCGTGTCCAACAAATAACTACCCTTCTGTTTCTCTACCTCCATCTCCACCACAGGTCGCCTCCACGCATCATAGCTAAGCGGACACAGGTAGACGGGCTGCGCCGGTTCTAGTCATGGGGTACTATTAGACGGTCCTGCGGCACCTACGGGGCCGGTTGCGACCGCCACCTGTCCACGCGCATTCAAGACCAGCTTGCGCATGGCTCCTAACACTGCTTCGAGGTCGTCGGGAGGGGTGGGAGCACTAGCTTCCCTAGCCGGGACAGGCGCCTGGGCTCGGACCGCGGGATTTTTATCCTTGGAATCCTTCCAAGGGTTCCTGCAATGCTTGCGCCAGTGCCCTGTCTTCCCACACCCGTAACAAGCATTACCTGCCTGTGGGGCGCGATTACCCTCCTGATGCCACTCTCTTTGATACGGGGCTGCGGGTCGTACCTCATGTACTCTTCCCTTAAGGGGACGTGTTGCCATACCCCTTATATTGCGATAACCTAACGTGAGTCGATTCAAGACCGACTCTTCCGTAATGTTGGGGTCATTGGGATCAAACCATGCTTTTGCCTGCTCTCTGACGGCTGGTAAACTGTTGGCTATTATGCACCTAAGCCAATGAGTTAAAGCTAAACCTTCCACATCTTCGCGCTCGGGCGCACCTAGGCAGCTGCGCTCATATACTGGCCACAGCCTGTCGGCAAAAACCTTCGGGGGTTCTCCCTCCATCTGCACTGTCTGTCCCACTCTAGCAAACGGACCTTCGTCGTTCGCCCCCAACACTTCCAGGACCTCATTCTTTAATTCCTCATAACTCTTGGTTCCCCTCTTGCTCTCCCCTGAGAGACACTGAAGGACCGAGCTGTCTAATGAGAACAGCAGCATTTTTGCTGTTTCCCCATCATCGCAGCCGTTAATGGCTGCGGCTTGCTCAACTTCTCTGAAATGTACGGAAGGGTCGTCTGCCTCGGTCAGCTTCCGTACGTGATTTATCATAGCTCTCAGCTGATGTGAACTGTGAGGCAACACCAACTGTCCGAGGAGATCCCCCGGTTCTTCCCCACCGTTTCTGCTTGGGCCCCTTTTAATACCCGTTACTGGATACAACGATCCCTTTCCTACTTCTTTTTCAATGGGCTCTTTTGTTTCTTCCATTGCTTCCTCCCTAACCCAGGTTTCTGAATAGCTGGGTGGCGCGGAGGGCGCAGTGGCTACTACTTCTTCTGCTTTACTTGGTGGGGATTTTCTAAATCTCTCATTTACTAGCGGCTGGTGTGCCGACGGATTGATAAGGCACACCATGCCGTTCGCATTGTTCACGGCCTTTTTGAGGTGCTCTATCTCCCTTTGGCAGGCGCTATGATCGGCTCCCTGAAACTTATCCTCAAGGGCCAACTTATATGCCGCCCTAACCCCCGTTAAGCTCTCTTCTTGAGTTCTTATCTGGGCAGCTTGGCGGTTACATCTTTCCTTTAACCTGCTTTCATTCAACTTCGCCTCAGTGACCTGGCACTCGAGATAATCTATCCTTGTTTTAAGGTGACTGGAGACTTCCTGGCTTTCTTGGTTCAACTCATTTAAATTCTTAATGAGCACCTCCCCTCCAGAAACCTTCTCATCCATTTCTCCCTCTAAATGACTGATTCGAGCTACTAGCGCTGTAATGGTCTGGTTTGAAATCTGAACCTGCCTTTTGTAACACATAAGCCAGACTGCTTTCTCAAGTGTCTTTCTATGTTCTTTACTATCTGTCCACCTTTCAGCTGCCTCTAGTGGGCTTTTATCCGCTAACAATTCACTTATCCATTTCTTAGTTAGATTAACCTTTCCAAACACGTAATCCACTATCTTTTCCTGCATAACATTTCGTACAGTCATTCCAAAATCTAACACACTACCCTCTCGCTGCCAGTGTCCTGCCGCGGTCGCCATTTTCTGTAAGGGATTCTGACCCTGCGTGTCTCGCAGCCTGTGAGATTCACGCGGCTCTGTGCAGCCTGTATGTCAGTGCGGGTCTAGGCCTCGTTGCCTGTTCTGGTCTCCAGCCAGTCTGGGAACACTAGACACACCTGTGAGTGGTTCGAATCACTCTCCCTTACGGTTCTAGACACTGGACTTAGATGCGAGAGCAGTAATGGAGATGAAACTCATGTAGACTCGGTTTGAATGGTACGAAATGGAAAATCTTTATTGCATGATACTTAAGATTATGAAATACATGTCATAAGCACAGATTAATGACAGTACAATCTTACAAACAGTTATATAGTCGATCTTAGGGAAACGAGGAACGAACGGCACATAGTAAATAGGGGCACACATTACAAATATCCTTAATCCTTAAACCCTCCCCTATCAATATCTATCCTAAACTAGATTCGTAGGATCTCGAGACTCATGCTCACCACTCGTGATAACTCGGAGAAATTCCGAATAGCTGATCGGATGTTTTTCACCGCAGCACCCACGTGTCGGTCAGGAGATCTCCTGGTCCCACTTGTTTACTTGCTTCTGCTGCTCCGGCTAGCAGGCTGGAACGTCTGCTGTGATGAAGATCTGTATTGGTGGCTTTCACATTCCAGTTACTTTGGGCACAGTCCAGTTATCATCGATGCAATATGTTTCGTTATAAGTTCGAAGAAGTCTTCCTGGCGAGGAAAACTTGGCTAATCGACCTACAGGCGCGGTCGGGATTTACTGACCGTGGCGATGGATATGGTCTTCCTCTCTTCTCATCTCATCTCATCTCATCTCTTCTCGGGCCTTTTGGTTCCGATACCGGTTACCAATATAGGTCTTCGTTACGCGACACGAGGTAGATCCGAACGGATCAGAAAGTTCAACAGTCTTTTCAGAAGAGGCAACAGGCAAGCAGAAGCCCAACTACGAGTACACAGGAGCAGCCACGATGATGAGAGCAGCAAGAGAAAGATGGACGGTTTGGAGCCTGCAATTATAGTCCAAAATCTTCCGTTTCCCGCCCAACTATAATGTCCATTCTTTTGTTTAGGGTCTGGCGCTCAAATGTCTTGTATGGGTGATCTCCGTTCTTAATGGGTTTCGGGGCTACTCGTAAATGTCTGAGTACCTGTTAATATTTCTCCCATTGTTAAATCGGTCGGTGTTCTCCCTGGAGTTTGGGGCTTCCAAGTGTCCTGTATAACTACCTGCTAACGGCTCTCTCATCGTAGAGTCGTTGGGATTTTACATATTAATGTCTTTTGGATGGGCCCTTGATTACTCGGTACAATGGCTTTCCTTTGTACCTGGGAGACCGATTTCAGTATCTATGTGTATACTGCAAACCCATAATGTCTCGTGTATTATCTTCACTGTGCTGACTCTTAATCGATCTTGCACAAATGTTTATTGGAACGCCATCTTGTCTGCCTGTTGAAAAGTCTAGAATGTTCTGTCACGAGGTGCGGCGGCCATTTTACAGGCTGCTTGTGTCCACTTTAAACCTGCCAGCATTCTGCTGAAATAAAAGCTGTTTGAACGAAACTCTGTGTTTTCTCCTTATTAATAAAATCGCGATATATTGCGAATTCTACACTCCATCACTGACACATTCTCACTGTAATTACACACTCACTCCATCACCGAGACACATTCTCACAGTAATTACACACTCACTCTATCACTGAGACACATTCTCACAGTCATTACACACTCACTCCATCACTGAGACACATTCTCACAGTAATTACACACTCACTCCATCACTGAGACACATTCTCACAGTAATTACACACTCACTCCATCACTGACACATTCTCACAGTAATTACACACTCACTCTATCACTGAGACACATTCTCACAGTCATTACACACTCACTCCATCACTGACACATTCTCAGAGTAATTACACACTCACTCCATCACCGAGACACATTCTCACAGTAATTACACATTCACTCCTTCACTGACACATTCTCACAGTAATTACACAATCACTCCATCACTGACACATTCTCACAGTAATTACACACTCACTCCATCACCGAGACACATTCTCACAGTAATTACACACTCACTCCATCACTGAGGCACATTCTCACAGTAATTACACACTCACTCCATCACTGACACATTCTCACAGTAATTACACACTCACTCCATCACTGACACACATTCTTACAGTAATTACACGTCCAATCCATCACTGAGACACATTCTCACAGTAATTACACACTCACTCCATCTCCGAGCATCATTCTCACATTAATTACACACTCACTCCATCACTGAGACACATTCTCACAGTAATTACACGCTCACTCCATCACCGAGACACATTCTCACATTAATTACACACTTACTCCATCATTGAGACACATTCTCACAGTAATTACACACTCACTCCATCACCGAGACATCATTCTCACAGTAATTACTCACTCACTCCATCACCGAGACACATTCTCACAGTAATTACACACTCACTCCATCACCGAGACACATTCTCACAGTAATTACACATTCACTCCATCACCGAGACACATTCTCACAGTAATTACACACTCACTCCATCACTGAGCCACATTCTCACAGTAATTACTCACTCACTCCATCACCGAGACACATTTTCACAGTAATTACACACTTACTCCATCACTGACACATTCTCACAGTAATTACACCCTCACTCCATCACTGACACATTCTCACAGAAATTACACACTCAATCCATCACTGACACATTCTCACAGTAATTACACACTCACTCCTTCACCAAGACACATTTTCACAGTAATTACACACTCACTCCATCACTGACACATTCTCACAGAAATTACACACTCAATCCATCACTGACACATTCTCACAGTAATTACACACTCACTCCTTCACCGAGACACATTTTCACAGAAATTACACACTCACTCCATCTCTGAGACATTCTCACAGTAATTACACGTTCACTCCATCACTGAGACACATTCTCAGTGTAATTACACACTCACTTCATCACTGACACATTCTCACAGTAATTACACACTCACTCCATCACCGAGACACATTCTCACAGTAATTACACACTCACTCCATAACTGACACATTCTCACTGTAATTACACACTCACTCCATCACCGAGACACATTCTCACAGTAATTACACACTCACTCTATCACTGAGACACATTCTCACAGTCATTACACACTCACTCCATCATGACACATTCTCAGAGTAATTACACACTCACTCCATCACCGAGACACATTCTCACAGTAATTACACACTCACTCCATCACCGAGACACATTCTCACAGTAATTACACACTTACTCCATCACTGACACATTCTCACAGTAATTACACCCTCACTCCATCACTGACACATTCTCACAGAAATTACACACTCAATCCATCACTGACACATTCTCACAGTAATTACACACTCACTCCTTCACCGAGACACATTTTCACAGTAATTACACACTCACGCCATCACTGACACATTCTTACAGTAATTACACACTCACTCCATCACTGACACATTCTCACATTAATTACACACTCACTCCATCACTGAGACACATTCTCACAGTAATTATACACTCACTCCATCACCGAGACACATTCTCACAGTAATTACACACTCACTCCATCGCTGAGACACATTCTCACAGTAATTACACACTCACTCCATCACCGAGACACATTTTCACAGTAATTACACACTCACTCCATCACTGACACATTCTCACAGAAATTACACACTCAATCCATCACTGACACATTCTCACAGTAATTACACACTCACTCCTTCACCGAGACACATTTTCACAGAAATTACACACTCACTCCATCACTGACACATTCTCACAGAAATTACACACTCAATCCATCTCTGAGACATTCTCACAGTAATTACACATTCACTCCATCACTGAGACACATTCTCAGTGTAATTACACACTCACATCATCACTGACACATTCTCACAGTAATTACACACTTACTCCATCACCGAGACACATTCTCACAGTAATTACACACTCACTCCATCACTGACACATTCTCACTGTAATTACACACTGACTCCATCACCGAGACACATTCTCACAGTAATTACACAGTCACTCTATCACTGAGACACATTCTCACAGTCATTACACACTCACTCCATCACTGAGACACATTCTCACAGTAATTACACACTCACTCCATCACTGAGACACATTCTCACAGTAATTACACACTCACTCCATCACTGACACATTCTCACAGTAATTACACACTCACTCTATCACTGAGACACATTCTCACAGTAATTACACATTCACTCCTTCACTGACACATTCTCACAGTAATTACACAATCACTCCATCACTGACACATTCTCACAGTAATTACACACTCACTCCATCACCGAGACACATTCTCACAGTAATTACACACTCACTCCATCACTGAGGCACATTCTCACAGTAATTACACACTCACTCCATCACTGACACATTCTCACAGTAATTACACACTCACTCCATCACTGACACACATTCTTACAGTAATTACACACTCAATCCATCACTGAGACACATTCTCACAGTAATTACACACTCACTCCTTCTCCGAGCATCATTCTCACATTAATTACACACTCACTCCATCACTGAGACACATTCTCACAGTAATTACACGCTCACTCCATCACCGAGACACATTCTCACATTAATTACACACTTACTCCATCATTGAGACACATTCTCACAGTAATTACACACTCACTCCATCACCGAGACATCATTCTCACAGTAATTACTCACTCACTCCATCACCGAGACACATTCTCACAGTAATTACACACTCAATCCATCACTGAGACACATTCTCACAGTAATTACACACTCACTCCATCACCGAGACACATTCTCACAGTAATTACACACTCACTCCATCGCTGAGACACATTCTCACAGTAATTACACTCTCACTCCATCACCGAGACACATTTTCACAGTTATTACACACTCACTCCATCACTGACACATTCTCACAGAAATTACACACTCAATCCATCACTGACACATTCTCACAGTAATTACACACTCTCTCCTTCACCGAGACACATTTTCACAGAAATTACACACTCACTCCATCTCTGAGACATTCTCACAGTAATTACACGTTCACTCCATCACTGAGACACATTCTCAGTGTAATTACACACTCACTTCATCACTGACACATTCTCACAGTAATTACACACTCACTCCATCACCGAGACACATTCTCACTGTAATTACACACTCACTCCATCACTGACACATTCTCACTGTAATTACAAACTCATTCCATCACCGAGACACATTCTCACAGTAATTACACACTCACTCTATCACTGAGACACATTCTCACAGTCATTACACACTCACTCCATCACTGACACATTCTCAGAGTAATTACACACTCACTCCATCACCGAGACACATTCTCACAGTAATTACACACTTACTCCATCACTGACACATTCTCACAGTAATTAAAAACTCACTCCATCACTGACACATTCTCACAGTAATTACACACTCACTCCATCACTGACACATTCTCACTGTAATTACACACTCACTCCATCACCGAGACACTTTCTCACAGTAATTACACACTCACTCTATCACTGAGACACATTCTCACAGTCATTACACACTCACTCCATCACTGACACATTCTCAGAGTAATTACACACTCACTCCATCACCGAGACACATTCTCACAGTAATTACACATTCACTCCATCACTGACACATTCTCAGAGTAATTACACACTCACTCCATCACTGACACATTCTCACAGTAATTACACACTCACTCCATCACCGAGACACATTCTCACAGTAATTACACACTCACTCTATCACTGAGACACATTCTCAAAGTAATTAAAAACTCACTCCATCACTGACACATTCTCACAGTAATTACACACTCACTCCATCACTGACACATTCTCACTGTAATTACACACTCACTCCATCACCGAGACACATTCTCACAGTAATTACACACTCACTCTATCACTGAGACACATTCTCACAATCATTACACACTCACTCCATCACTGACACATTCTCAGAGTAATTACACACTCACTCCATCACCTTAACACATTCTCACAGTAATTACACATTCACTCCATCACTGACACATTCTCACAGTAATTACACACTCACTCCATCACTGACACATTCTCACTGTAATTACACACTCACTCCATCACCGAGTCACATTCTCACAGTAATTACACACTCACTCCATCACTGACACATTCTCAGAGTAATTACACACTCACTCCATCACTGACACATTCTCAGAGTAATTACACACTCACTCCATCACCGAGACACATTTTCACAGTAATTACACATTCACTCCATCACTGACACATTCTCAGAGTAATTACACACTCACTCCATCACTGACACATTCTCACAGTAATTACACACTCACTCCATCACCGAGACACATTCTCACAGTAATTACACACTCACTCTATCACTGAGACACATTCTCACAGTAATTACACATTCACTCCATCACTGACACATTCTCAAAGTAATTAAAAACTCACTCCATCACTGACACATTCTCACAGTAATTACACACTCACTCCATCACTGACACATTCTCACTGTAATTACACACTCACTCCATCACCGAGACACATTCTCACAGTAATTACACACTCACTCTATCACTGAGACACATTCTCACAGTCATTACACACTCACTCCATCACTGACACATTCTCAGAGTAATTACACACTCACTCCATCACCTTAACACATTCTCACAGTAATTACACATTCACTCCATCACTGACACATTCTCACAGTAATTACACACTCACTCCATCACTGACACATTCTCACAGTAATTACACACTCACTCCATCACCGAGACACATTCTCACAGTAATTACACACTCACTCCATCACTGAGGCACATTCTCACAGTAATTACACACTCACTCCATCACTGACACATTCTCACAGTAATTACACACTCACTCCATCACTGAGACACATTCTCACAGTAATTACACACTCACTCCATCACCGAGACACATTCTCATCGTAATTACACACTCACTCCATCACTGAGACACATTCTCACAGTAATTACACACTCACTCCATCACTGAGACACATTCTCACAGTAATTACACACTCACTCCATCACTGAGACACATTCTCACAGTAATTACACACTCACTCCATCACTGACACATTCTCACAGTAATTACACACTCACTCTATCACTGACACACATTCTCACAGTCATTACACACTCACTCCATCACTGACACATTTTCAGAGTAATTACACACTCACTCCATCACCGAGACACATTCTCACAGTAATTACACATTCACTCCATCACTGACACATTCTCACAGTAATTACACACTCACTCCATCACTGACACATTCTCACAGTAATTACACACTCACTCCATCACCGAGACACATTCTCACAGTAATTACACACTCACTCCATCACTGAGGCACATTCTCACAGTTATTACACACTCACTCCATCACTGACACATTCTCACATTAACTACACACTCACTCCATCACTGACACACATTCTTACAGTAATTACACACTCAATCCATCACTGAGGCACATTCTCACAGTAATTACACACTCACTCCATCACCGAGCATCATTCTCACAGTAATTACACACTCACTCCATCACTGAGACACATTCTCACAGTAATTACACGCTCACTCCATCACCGAGACACATTCTCACAGTAATTATACACTCACTCCATCACCGAGACACATTCTCACAGTAACTACACACTCACTCCATCGCTGAGACACTTTCTCACAGTAATTACACACTCACTCCTTCACCGAGACACATTTTCACAGTAATTACACACTCACTCCATCACTGACACATTCTTACAGTAATTACACACTCACTCCATCACTGACACATTCTCACAGTAATTACACACTCACTCCATCACTGAGACACATTCTCACAGTAATTATACACTCACTCCATCACCGAGACACATTCTCACAGTAACTACACACTCACTCCATCGCTGAGACACTTTCTCACAGTAATTACACACTCACTCCATCACCGAGACACATTTTCACAGTAATTACACACTCACTCCATCACTGACACATTCTCACAGAAATTACACACTCACTCCATCACTGACACATTCTCACAGTAATTACACACTCACTCCATCACTGAGACACATTCTCACAGTAATTATACACTCACTCCATCACCGAGACACATTCTCACAGTAACTACACACTCACTCCATCGCTGAGACACTTTCTCACAGTAATTACACACTCACTCCATCACCGAGACACATTTTCACAGTAATTACACACTCACTCCATCACTGACACATTCTCACAGAAATTACACACTCAATCCATCACTGACACATTCTCACAGTAATTACACACTCACTCCTTCACCGAGACACATTTTCACAGAAATTACACACTCACTCCATCTCTGAGACATTCTCACAGTAATTACACGTTCACTCCAACACTGAGACACATTCTCAGTGTAATTACACACTCACTTCATCACTGACACATTCTCACAGTAATTACACACTCACTCCATCACCGAGACACATTCTCACAGTAATTACACACTCACTCCATAACTGACACATTCTCACTGTAATTACACACTCACTCTATCACCGAGACACATTCTCACAGTAATTACACACTCACTCTATCACTGAGACACATTCTCACAGTCATTACACACTCACTCCATCATGACACATTCTCAGAGTAATTACACACTCACTCCATCACCGAGACACATTCTCACAGTAATTACACACTCACTCCATCACCGAGACACATTCTCACAGTAATTACACATTCACTCCATCACCGAGACACATTCTCACAGTAATTACACACTCACTCCATCACTGAGCCACATTCTCACAGTAATTACTCACTCACTTCATCACCGAGACACATTTTCACAGTAATTACACACTTACTCCATCACTGACACATTCTCACAGTAATTACACCCTCACTCCATCACTGACACATTCTCACAGAAATTACACACTCAATCCATCACTGACACATTCTCACAGTAATTACACACTCACTCCTTCACCGAGACACATTTTCACAGTAATTACACACTCACTCCATCACTGACACATTCTTACAGTAATTACACACTCACTCCATCACTGACACATTCTCACAGTAATTACACACTCACTCCATCACTGAGACACATTCTCACAGTAATTATACACTCACTCCATCACCGAGACACATTCTCACAGTAATTACACACTCACTCCATCGCTGAGACACATTCTCACAGTAATTACACACTCACTCCATCACCGAGACACATTTTCACAGTAATTACACACTCACTCCATCACTGACACATTCTCACAGAAATTACACACTCAATCCATCACTGACACATTCTCACAGTAATTACACACTCACTCCTTCACCGAGACACATTTTCACTGAAATTACACACTCACTCCATCACTGACACATTCTCACATAAATTACACACTCAATCCATCTCTGAGACATTCTCACAGTAATTACACATTCACTCCATCACTGAGACACATTCTCAGTGTAATTACACACTCACATCATCACTGACACATTCTCACAGTAATTACACACTTACTCCATCACCGAGACACATTCTCACAGTAATTACACACTCACTCCATCACTGACACATTCTCACTGTAATTACACACTCACTCCATCACCGAGACACATTCTCACAGTAATTACACAGTCACTCTATCACTGAGACACATTCTCACAGTCATTACACACTCACTCCATCACTGAGACACATTCTCACAGTAATTACACACTCACTCCATCACTGAGACACATTCTCACAGTAATTACACACTCACTCCATCACTGACACATTCTCACAGTAATTACACACTCACTCTATCACTGAGACACATTCTCACAGTAATTACACATTCACTCCTTCACTGACACATTCTCACAGTAATTACACAATCACTCCATCACTGACACATTCTCACAGTAATTACACACTCACTCCATCACCGAGACACATTCTCACAGTAATTACACACTCACTCCATCACTGAGGCACATTCTCACAGTAATTACACACTCACTCCATCACTGACACATTCTCACAGTAATTACACACTCACTCCATCACTGACACACATTCTTACAGTAATTACACACTCAATCCATCACTGAGACACATTCTCACAGTAATTACACACTCACTCCTTCTCCGAGCATCATTCTCACATTAATTACACACTCACTCCATCACTGAGACACATTCTCACAGTAATTACACGCTCACTCCATCACCGAGACACATTCTCACATTAATTACACACTTACTCCATCATTGAGACACATTCTCACAGTAATTACACACTCACTCCATCACCGAGACATCATTCTCACATTAATTACTCACTCACTCCATCACCGAGACACATTCTCACAGTAATTACACACTCACTCCATCACTGAGACACATTCTCACAGTAATTACACACTCACTCCATCACCGAGACACATTCTCACAGTAATTACACACTCACTCCATCGCTGAGACACATTCTCACAGTAATTACACTCTCACTCCATCACCGAGACACATTTTCACAGTAATTACACACTCACTCCATCACTGACACATTCTCACAGAAATTACACACTCAATCCATCACTGACACATTCTCACAGTAATTACACACTCTCTCCTTCACCGAGACACATTTTCACAGTAATTCCACACTCACTCCATCTCTGAGACATTCTCACAGTAATTACACGTTCACTCCATCACTGAGACACATTCTCAGTGTAATTACACACTCACTTCATCACTGACACATTCTCACAGTAATTACACACTCACTCCATCACCGAGACACATTCTCACAGTAATTACACACTCACTCCATCACTGACACATTCTCACTGTAATTACACACTCATTCCATCACCGAGACACATTCTCACAGTAATTACACACTCACTCTATCACTGAGACACATTCTCACAGTCATTACACACTCACTCCATCACTGACACATTCTCAGAGTAATTACACACTCACTCCATCACCGAGACACATTCTCACAGTAATTACACATTCACTCCATCACTGACACATTCTCACAGTAATTAAAAACTCACTCCATCACTGACACATTCTCACAGTAATTACACACTCACTCCATCACTGACACATTCTCACTGTAATTACACACTCACTCCATCACCGAGACACTTTCTCACAGTATTTACACACTCTATCACTGAGACACATTCTCACAGTCATTACACACTCACTCCATCACTGACACATTCTCAGAGTAATTACACACTCACTCCATCACCGAGACACATTCTCACAGTAATTACACATTCACTCCATCACTGACACATTCTCAGAGTAATTACACACTCACTCCATCACTGACACATTCTCACAGTAATTACACACTCACTCCATCACCGAGACACATTCTCACAGTAATTACACACTCACTCTATCACTGAGACACATTCTCACAGTAATTACACATTCACTCCATCACTGACACATTCTCAAAGTAATTAAAAACTCACTCCATCACTGACACATTCTCACAGTAATTACACACTCACTCCATCACTGACACATTCTCACTGTAATTACACACTCACTCCATCACCGAGACACATTCTCACAGTAATTACACACTCACTCTATCACTGAGACACATTCTCACAGTCATTACACACTCACTCCATCACTGACACATTCTCAGAGTAATTACACACTCACTCCATCACCGAGACACATTCTCACAGTAATTACACATTCACTCCATCACTGACACATTCTCAGAGTAATTACACACTCACTCCATCACTGACACATTCTCACAGTAATTACACACTCACTCCATCACTGAGACACATTTTCACAGTAATTACACACTCACTCCATCACCGAGACACATTCTCATCGTAATTACACACTCACTCCATCACTGAGACACATTCTCACAGTAATTACACACTCACGCCATCACTGAGACACATTCTCACAGTAATTACACACTCACTCCATCACTGAGACACATTCTCACAGTAATTACACACTCTCTCCATCACCGAGACACATTCTCACAGTAATTACAAACTCACTCCATCACCGAGACACATTCTCACAGTAATTACACAGTCACTCCATCACCGAGACACATTCTCACAGTAATTACTCACTCACTCCATCACCGAGACACATTTTCACAGTAATTACACACTCACTCCATCACCGAGACACATTTTCACAGTAATTACACACTTACTCCATCACTGACACATTCTCACAGTAATTACACACTCACTCCATCACTGACACATTCTCACAGTAATTACACACTCACTCCATCACTGACACATTCTCACAGTAATTACACACTCACTCCATCACTGACACATTCTCACAGTAATTACACACTCACTCCATCACCGAGACACATTCTCACAGTAATTACACACTCACTCCATTACTGACACATTCTCACAGTAATTACACACTCACTCCGTCACCGAGACACATTCTCACAGTAATTACACACTCACTCCATCACTGAGACACATTCTCACAGTATTTACACACTCACTCCATCACCGAGACACATTCTCACATTAATTACACACTCACTCCATCACTGACACATTCTCAAAGTAATTACAAACTCTCTCCATCACCGAGACACATTCTCACAGTAATTACACACTCACTCCATCACCGAGACACATTCTCACAGTAATTACACAGTCTCTCCATCACCGAGACACATTCTCACAGTAATTACTCACTCACTCCATCACCGAGACACATTTTCACAGTAATTACACACTCACTCCATCACCGAGACACATTTTCAGAGTAATTACACACTTACTCCATCACTGACACATTCTCACAGTAATTACACACTCACTCCATCACTGACACATTCTCACAGTAATTACACACTAACTCCATCACTGACACATTCTCACAGTAATTACACACTCACACCATCACCGAGACACATTCTCACAGTAATTACACACTCACTCCATTACTGACACATTCTCACAGTAATTACACACTCACTCCGTCACCGAGACACATTCTCACAGTAATTACACACTCACTCCATCACTGAGACACATTCTCACAGTATTTACACACTCACTCCATCACCGAGACACATTCTCACAGTAATTACACACTCACTCCATCTCTGAGACATTCTCACATTAATTACACACTCACTCCATCACTGAGACACATTCTCAGTGTAATTACACACTCACTCCATCACTGACACATTCTCACAGTAATTACACACTCACTCCATCACCGACACATTCTCACAGTAATTACACACTCACTCCATCACTGAGACACATTCTCACAGTAATTACATACTCACTCCATCACTGAGACACATTCTCACAGTAATTATACACTCACTCCATCACCGAGACACATTCTCACAGTAATTACACACTTACTCCATCATTGAGACACATTCTCACAGTAATTGCACACTCACTCCATCACCGAGACACATTCTCACAGTAATTACACACTCACTCCATCACAGAGCCACATTCTCACAGTAATTACACACACACTCCATCACCAAGACACATTCTCAAAGTAATTACACACTCACTCCATCTCTGAGACATTCTCACATTAATTACACACTCACTCCATCACTGAGACACATTCTCAGTGTAATTACACACTTAACTCCATCACTGACACATTCTCACAGTAATTACACACTCACTCCATCACCGAGACACATTCTCGCAGTAATTACACACTCACTCCATCACTGAGACACATTCTCACAGTCATTACACACTCACTCCATCACTGACACATTCTCAGAGTAATTACACACTCACTCCATTAACGAGACACATTCTCACAGTAATTACACACTCACTCCATCACTGACACATTCTCAGAGTAATTACAAACTCATTCCATCACCGAGACACATTCTCACAGTAATTACACACTCACTCCATCACTGACACATTCTCAGCGTAATTACACACTCACTCAATCACCGAGACACAATCTAACAGTCATTACACACTCACTCCATCACTGACACATTCTCAGAGTAATTACACACTCATTCCATCACCGAGACACATTCTCACAGTAATTACACACTCACTGCATCACTGTGAAACATTCTCACTGTAATTACACACTCACTCCATCACCGAGACATATTCTCACAGTAATTACATATTCACTCCATCACTGACACATTCTCACAATAATTACACACTCACTCCATCACCGAGACACATTCTCACAGTAATTACACACTCACTCCATCACTGACACATTCTCACTGTAATTACACACTCACTCCATCACCGAGACACTTTCTCACAGTATTTACACACTCTATCACTGAGACACATTCTCACAGTCATTACACACTCACTCCATCACTGACACATTCTCAGAGTAATTACACACTCACTCCATCACCGAGACACATTCTCACAGTAATTACACATTCACTCCATCACTGACACATTCTCAGAGTAATTACACACTCACTCCATCACTGACACATTCTCACAGTAATTACACACTCACTCCATCACCGAGACACATTCTCACAGTAATTACACACACACTCCATCGCTGACACATTCTCACAGTAATTACACACTCACTCTATCACTGAGACACATTCTCACAGTAATTACACATTCACTCCATCACTGACACATTCTCAAAGTAATTAAAAACTCACTCCATCACTGACACATTCTCACAGTAATTACACACTCACTCCATCACTGACACATTCTCACTGTAATTACACACTCACTCCATCACCGAGACACATTCTCACAGTAATTACACACTCACTCTATCACTGAGACACATTCTCACAGTCATTACACACTCACTCCATCACTGACACATTCTCAGAGTAATTACACACTCACTCCATCACCGAGACACATTCTCACAGTAATTACACATTCACTCCATCACTGACACATTCTCAGAGTAATTACACACTCACTCCATCACTGACACATTCTCACAGTAATTACACACTCACTCCATCACTGAGACACATTTTCACAGTAATTACACACTCACTCCATCACCGAGACACATTCTCATCGTAATTACACACTCACTCCATCACTGAGACACATTCTCACAGTAATTACACACTCACGCCATCACTGAGACACATTCTCACAGTAATTACACACTCACTCCATCACTGAGACACATTCTCACAGTAATTACACACTCTCTCCATCACCGAGACACATTCTCACAGTAATTACAAACTCACTCCATCACCGAGACACATTCTCACAGTAATTACACAGTCACTCCATCACCGAGACACATTCTCACAGTAATTACTCACTCACTCCATCACCGAGACACATTTTCACAGTAATTACACACTCACTCCATCATCGAGACACATTTTCACAGTAATTACACACTTACTCCATCACTGACACATTCTCACAGTAATTACACACTCACTCCATCACTGACACATTCTCACAGTAATTACACACTCACTCCATCACTGACACATTCTCACAGTAATTACACACTCACTCCATCACTGACACATTCTCACAGTAATTACACACTCACTCCATCACCGAGACACATTCTCACAGTAATTACACACTCACTCCATTACTGACACATTCTCACAGTAATTACACACTCACTCCGTCACCGAGACACATTCTCACAGTAATTACACACTCACTCCATCACTGAGACACATTCTCACAGTATTTACACACTCACTCCATCACCGAGACACATTCTCACATTAATTACACACTCACTCCATCACTGACACATTCTCAAAGTAATTACAAACTCTCTCCATCACCGAGACACATTCTCACAGTAATTACACACTCACTCCATCACCGAGACACATTCTCACAGTAATTACACAGTCTCTCCATCACCGAGACACATTCTCACAGTAATTACTCACTCACTCCATCACCGAGACACATTTTCACAGTAATTACACACTCACTCCATCACCGAGACACATTTTCACAGTAATTACACACTTACTCCATCACTGACACATTCTCACAGTAATTACACACTCACTCCATCACTGACACATTCTCACAGTAATTACACACTAACTCCATCACTGACACATTCTCACAGTAATTACACACTCACACCATCACCGAGACACATTCTCACAGTAATTACACACTCACTCCATTACTGACACATTCTCACAGTAATTACACACTCACTCCGTCACCGAGACACATTCTCACAGTAATTACACACTCACTCCATCACTGAGACACATTCTCACAGTATTTACACACTCACTCCATCACCGAGACACATTCTCACAGTAATTACACACTCACTCCATCTCTGAGACATTCTCACATTAATTACACACTCACTCCATCACTGAGACACATTCTCAGTGTAATTACACACTCACTCCATCACTGACACATTCTCACAGTAATTACACACTCACTCCATCACCGACACATTCTCACAGTAATTACACACTCACTCCATCACTGAGACACATTCTCACAGTAATTACATACTCACTCCATCACTGAGACACATTCTCACAGTAATTATACACTCACTCCATCACCGAGACACATTCTCACAGTAATTACACACTTACTCCATCATTGAGACACATTCTCACAGTAATTGCACACTCACTCCATCACCGAGACACATTCTCACAGTAATTACACACTCACTCCATCACAGAGCCACATTCTCACAGTAATTACACACACACTCCATCACCAAGACACATTCTCAAAGTAATTACACACTCACTCCATCTCTGAGACATTCTCACATTAATTACACACTCACTCCATCACTGAGACACATTCTCAGTGTAATTACACACTTAACTCCATCACTGACACATTCTCACAGTAATTACACACTCACTCCATCACCGAGACACATTCTCGCAGTAATTACACACTCACTCCATCACTGAGACACATTCTCACAGTCATTACACACTCACTCCATTACTGACACATTCTCAGAGTAATTACACACTCACTCCATTAACGAGACACATTCTCACAGTAATTACACACTCACTCCATCACTGACACATTCTCAGAGTAATTACAAACTCATTCCATCACCGAGACACATTCTCACAGTAATTACACACTCACTCCATCACTGACACATTCTCAGCGTAATTACACACTCACTCCATCACTGACACATTCTCAGAGTAATTACACACTCATTCCATCACCGAGACACATTCTCACAGTAATTACACACTCACTGCATCACTGTGAAACATTCTCACTGTAATTACACACTCACTCCATCACCGAGACATATTCTCACAGTAATTACATATTCACTCCATCACTGCCACATTCTCACAATAATTACACACTCACTCCATCACCGAGACACATTCTCACAGTAATTACACACTCACTCCATCACCGAGACACATTCTCACAGTAATTACACACTCACTCCATCACTGAGACACATTCTTACAGTAATTGCACACTCACTCCATCACCGACACATTCTCACAGTAATTACATACTCACTCCATCACTGAGACACATTCTCACAGTAATTACACACTCACTCCATCACCGACACATTCTCACAGTAATTACACACTCACTCCGTCACTGACACACATTCTCACAGTAATTACACACTCACTCCATCACTGACACACTTTCTCACAGTAATTCCACACTCACTCCATCACCGAGCCACATTCTCACAGTAATTACACACTCACTCCATCACTGAGAAACATTCTCACAGTAATTTCACACTCACTCCATCACCGAGACACATTCTCACAGTAATTACACACTCACTCCATCACCGAGACACATTCTCACAGTAATTACACACTCACTCCATCACCGAGACACATTCTCACAGTAATTACACACTCACTCCATCACTGACACATTCTCACAGTAATTACAAACTCTCTCCATCACCGAGACACATTCTCACAGTAATTACACACTCACTCCATCACCGAGACACATTCTCACAGTAATTACACAGTCACTCCATCACCGAGACACATTCTCACAGTAATTACTCACTCACTCCATCACCGAGACACATTTTCACAGTAATTACACACTCACTCCATCACCGAGACACATTCTCACAGTAATTACACACTCACTCCATCACCGAGACACATTCTCACAGTAATTACAAACTCACTCCATCACCGAGACACATTCTCACAGTATTTACAAACTCTCTCCATCACCGAGACACATTCTCACAGTAATTACACACTCACTCCATTAGCGAGACACATTCTCACAGTAATTACACAGTCACTCCATCACCGAGACACATTCTCACAGCAATTACTCACTCACTCCATCACCGAGACACATTCTCACAGTAATTTCACACTCACTCCATCACCGAGACACATTCTCACAGTAATTACACACTCACTCCATCACCGAGACACATTCTCACAGTAATTACACACTCACTCCATCACCGAGACACATTCTCACAGTAATTACACACTCACTCCATCACTGACACATTCTCACAGTAATTACAAACTCTCTCCATCACCGAGACACATTCTCACAGTAATTACACACTCACTCCATCACCGAGACACATTCTCACAGTAATTACACAGTCACTCCATCACCGAGACACATTCTCACAGTAATTACTCACTCACTCCATCACCGAGACACATTTTCACAGTAATTACACACTCACTCCATCACCGAGACACATTTTCACAGTAATTACACACTTACTCCATCACTGACACATTCTCACAGTAATTACACACTCACTCCATCACTGACACATTCTCACAGTAATTACACACTCACTCCATCACTGACACATTATCACAGTAATTACACACTCACTCCATCACCGTGACACATTCTCACAGTAATTACACACTCACTCCATTACTGACACATTCTCACAGTAATTACACACTCACTCCATCACCGAGACACATTCTCACAGTAATTACACACTCACTCCATCACTGAGACACATTCTCACAATATTTACACACTCACTCCATCACCGAGACACATTCTCATAGTAATTACACACTCACTCCATCTCTGAGACATTCTCACATTAATTACACACTCACTCCATCACTGAGACACATTCTCAGTGTAATTACACACTCACTCCATCACTGACACATTCTCACAGTAATTACACACTCACTCCATCACCGACACATTCTCACAGTAATTACACACTCACTCCATCACTGAGACACATTCTCACAGTAATTACACACTCACTCCATCACTGAGACACATTCTCACAGTAATTATACACTCACTCCATCACCGAGACACATTCTCACAGTAATTACACACTTACTCCATCATTGAGACACATTCTCACAGTAATTGCACACTCACTCCATCACCGAGACACATTCTCACAGTAATTACACACTCACTCCATCACCGAGCCACATTCTCACAGTAATTACAAACTCACTCCATCCCCGAGACACATTTTCACAGTAATTACACACTCACTCCATCACTGACACTTTCTCACAGTAATTACACACTCACTCCATTACTGAGACACATTCTCACAGTAATTACACACTCACTCCATCACTGAGACCCATTCTCACAGTAATTACACACTCACTCCATCACTGACACATTCTCACAGTAATTACACACTCACTCCATCACTGAGACACATTCTCACAGTAATTACACACTCACTCCATCACCGAGACAATTTCTCACAGTAATTACACACTCACTCCATCACTGAGATATTCTCACAGTAATTACACACTCACTCCATCACCGAGTCACATTCTCACAGTAATTACACACTCACTCCATCACCGAGACACATTCTCACAGTAATTACACACTCACTCCATCACCGAGTCACATTCTCACAGTAATTACACACTCACTCCATCACTGAGATATTCTCACAGTAATTACACACTCACTCCATCACCGAGACACATTCTCACAATAATTACACACTCACTCCATCACCGAGACACATTCTCACAGTAATTACACACTCACTCCATCACTGAGATATTCTCACAGTAATTACACACTCACTCCATCACCGAGTCACATTCTCACAGTAATTACACACTCACTCCATCACCGAGACACATTCTCACAGTAATTACACACTCACTCCATCACCGAGTCACATTCTCACAGTAATTACACACTCACTCCATCACTGACACATTCTCACAGTAATTACACACTCACTCCATCACTGAGACACATTCTCACAGTAATTACACACTCTCTCCATCACTGAGACACATTCTCACAGTAATTACACACTCACTCCATCACTGAGACATTCTCACAGTAATTACACACTCACTCTATCACCGAGACACATTCTCACAGTAATTACACACTCACTCCATCACTGAGACATTCTTAGAGTAATTACACACTCACTCCATCACCGAGACACATTCTCACAGTAATTACACACTCTCTCCATCACTGAGACACATTCTCACAGTAATTACACACTCACTCCATCACTGAGACATTCTCACAGTAATTACACACTCACTCCATCACCGAGACACATTCTCACAGTAATTACACACTCACTCCATCACTGAGACATTCTCAGAGTAATTACACACTCACTCCATCACCGAGACACATTCTCACAGTAATTACACACTCACTCCATCACTGAGACACATTCTCACAGTAATTACACACTCACTCCATCACTGAGACATTCTCAGAGTAATTACACACTCACTCCATCACCGAGACACATTCTCACAGTAATTACACACTCACTCCATCACTGAGACACATTCTCCCAGTAATTACACACTCACTCCATCACCGAATGTTACTCCCTCATGGTTCGTTGCTGATGATGACTGTTCCTCTGCCCTGCGCTCAGAACCATCAGGATATATAAAGTCAGCGGAGTTGCTCCTAACCTCAACCTTTTTTCAGCTCTCATTTCTTTTCACCAAACAATGTATAAAAGCCACTGAATTAATGTGGGATTCCTGAGGGAGACCTGTAGAAGTTGCAGTTGGTGTTTTAGAATTGAATGTGGCCCACACACACACACAGCAGGCAGTAGATGCTAATTGTTTTGCTCGCCACCACAGGTTGCTGAAGTGAGTGTCGTGCCAGTGAATCTGACCTCTTGCAGAATCACCAGCCGACCGAGCCTCTTACCTCGCTGTGTATTTGGCATCAGCTCTCACCGGATCATTCACTGAAACAATGGGCCAATTTGCACAACTCAAACTAACAATGTCAGGTTAAATCTTCACCCTTATCAGCAAGGTCCCAAATTTCCACAACCTACTCATAAATCTTGCTGATTCACCCTTCTCTCTCTTACTGTCTCATTTAACCTTCCTTGTTTCCTCACGCCTGTCCAATCAAGATGATCAGTTCATTTTCTGTGTACTTAATCTGATTTTCATTCCCCTGTCATAAAGCAATGGGTGTTGCTGAGAGATAGTTCAATAAACTGCACAACAAGCTCGCTCCCTCCCCCGACTCCGAAGACCTGATCTCAATCACAATCAAAATTTGCTTGTGGTTAATTATTACAACTGTAGTGAAAAGGGTTTGTGACTAAACGCTATAAAAGAGTTCAACCAGTTTCACTTAAAGCCACTGCAAAATAGACAAGCTGCAACTGTCCATCCTGAGAACCTCCCCACCGGCACTGACTGGGAGACCACAGGTAAAATCTTGGTTATATCGTTCTGCACGGTGCATATGTTATAACTTCAAACTAGATGCGAAACATTGATACAGCAACAAATCTATAATATTACGGAATGTTGGATTGTTAGAATGTGATTGTCAGTCGTGGCTCAGTGGGCAGCTCTCGCGCTCAACTCGGAGTCAGAGGTCGTGGTTCAAGGCCCACTCCAGAGACTTGGGCACAGAACTCTAGGCTGACACTCCAGTGCGGTACTGAGGGAGTGCTGCACTGTCGGAGGTGCCGTCTTTCGGGTGAGATGTTAAACCGAGGCCCCGTCTGCTCTCTCAGGTGGATGTAAAAGATCCCATGGCACTATTACGAAGAAGAGCAGGGGAGTTATCAGTATCCCGGGGTGGAGTGATATTACTGTCCTCAGTACCCCCCGGGGTGGAGTGATATTACTGTCCTCAGTACCCCCCGGGGTGGAGTGATATTACTGTCCTCAGTACCCCGGGGTGGAGTGATATTACTGTCCTCAGTACCCCCGGGGTGGAGTGATATAACTGTCCTCAGTACCCCCCGGGGTGGAGTGATATTACTGTCCTCAGTACCCCGGGGTGGAGTGATATTACTGTCCTCAGTACCCCCGGGGTGGAGTGATATTACTGTCCTCAGTACCCCCCGGGGTGGAATGATATTACTGTCCTCAGTACCCCCGGGGTGGAGTGATATTACTGTCCTCAGTACCCCCCAGGGTGGAGTGATATTACTGTCCTCAGTACCCCCCGGGGTGGAGTGATATTACTGTCCTCAGTACCCCCGGGGTGGAGTGATATTACTGTCCTCAGTACCCCGGGGTGGAGTGATATTACTGTCCTCAGTACCCCGGGGTGGAGTGATATTACTGTCCTCAGTACCCCCGGGGTGGAGTGATATTACTGTCCTCAGTACCCCCCGGGTGGAGTGAGATTACTGTCCTCAGTACCCCCGGGGTGGAGTGATATTACTGTCCTCAGTACCCCCGGGGTGGAGTGATATTACTGTCCTCAGTACCCCCCGGGTGGAGTGATATTACTGTCCTCAGTACCCCGGGGTGGAGTGATATTACTGTCCTCAGTACCCCCCAGGGTGGAGTGATATTACTGTCCTCAGTACCCCGGGGTGGAGTGATATTACTGTCCTCAGTACCCCCGGGGTGGAGTGATATTACTGTCCTCAGTACCCCCGGGGTGGAGTGATATTACTGTCCTCAGTACCCCCCGGGTGGAGTGATATTACTGTCCTCAGTACCCCGGGGTGGAGTGATATTACTGTCCTCAGTACCCCCCAGGGTGGAGTGATATTACTGTCCTCAGTACCCCGGGGTGGAGTGATATTACTGTCCTCAGTACCCCCCGGGGTGGAGTGATATTACTGTCCTCAGTACCCCCGGGGTGGAGTGATATAACTGTCCTCAGTACCCCGGGGTGGAGTGATAATACTGTCCTCAGTACCCCGGGGTGGAGTGATATTACTGTCCTCAGTACCCCGGGGTGGAGTGATATTACTGTCCTCAGTACCCCCGGGGTGGAGTGATATTACTGTCCTCAGTACCCCCCGGGGTGGAGTGTTATTACTGTCCTCAGTACCCCCGGGGTGGAGTGATATTACTGTCCTCAGTACCCCCCGGGGTGGAGTGATATAACTGTCCTCAGTACCCCGGGGTGGAGTGATATTACTGTCCTCAGTACCCCCCGGGGTGGAGTGATATTACTGTCCTCAGTTCCCCCGGGGTGGAGTGATATTACTGTCCTCAGTACCCCCCGGGGTGGAGTGATATTACTGTCCTCAGTACCCCCCGGGGTGGAGTGATAAAACTGTCCTCAGTACCCCGGGGTGGAGTGATATTACTGTCCTCAGTTCCCCCGGGGTGGAGTGATATTACTGTCCTCAGTACCCCCCGGGGTGGAGTGATATTACTGTCCTCAGTTCCCCCGGGGTGGAGTGATATTACTGTCCTCAGTACCCCCCGGGGTGGAGTGATATTACTGTCCTCAGTTCCCCCGGGGTGGAGTGATATTACTGTCCTCGGTACCCCCCGGGGTGGAGTGATATTACTGTCCTCAGTACCCCCCGGGGTGGAGTGATATTACTGTCCTCAGTACCCCGGGGTGGAGTGATATTACTGTCCTCAGTACCCCCGGGGTGGAGTGATATTACTGTCCTCAGTACCCCGGGGTGGAGTGATATTACTGTCCTCAGTACCCCCGGGGTGGAGTGATATTACTGTCCTCAGTACCCCCCGGGGTGGAGTGATATTACTGTCCTCAGTACCCCCCGGGGTGGAGTGATATTACTGTCCTCAGTACCCCCCGGGGTGGAGTGATATTACTGTCCTCAGTACCCCGGGGTGGAGTGATATTACTGTCCTCAGTACCCCCCGGGGTGGAGTGATATTACTGTCCTCAGTACCCCCCGGGGTGGAGTGATATTACTGTCCTCAGTACCCCGGGGTGGAGTGATATTACTGTCCTCAGTACCCCCCCGGGGTGGAGTGATATTACTGTCCTCAGTACCCCCCGGGGTGGAGTGATATTACTGTCCTCAGTACCCCGGGGTGGAGTGATATTACTGTCCTCAGTACCCCCCCGGGGTGGAGTGATATTACTGTCCTCAGTACCCCCCGGGGTGGAGTGATATTACTGTCCTCAGTACCCCCCGGGGTGGAGTGATATTACTGTCCTCAGTACCCCGGGGTGGAGTGATATTACTGTCCTCAGTACCCCCCCGGGGTGGAGTGATATTACTGTCCTCAGTACCCCCCGGGGTGGAGTGATATTACTGTCCTCAGTACCCCCCGGGGTGGAGTGATATTACTGTCCTCAGTACCCCCGGGGTGGAGTGATATTACTGTCCTCAGTACCCCGGGGTGGAGTGATATTACTGTCCTCAGTTCCCCCGGGGTGGAGTGATATTACTGTCCTCAGTACCCTGGGGTGGAGTGATATTACTGTCCTCAGTACCCCCCGGGGTGGAGTGATATTACTGTCCTCAGTACCCCGGGGTGGAGTGATATTACTGTCCTCAGTACCCCCCGGGGTGGAGTGATATTACTGTCCTCAGTGGCCCAGGTTAGAGGAAGGGACATTGCTTGGGAACCTTCCAGTCCACAGGCCCTTGTGTGCACAAGCTGCCAACTGGATTCGATTCACTTGTTTCCTGTGATTGTTCAATGTTAAATGTTCAGCTCAGCAACAACATCATCTGCTTGCATTTATATAGCGCCTTTAACGTAATAAAACGTCCCAAGGCACTTCACAGGAGTATTATCAAAAAAATGTTGTTGCCGAGACACATAAGGAGATGTTAGGGCAGGTGACCAAAAGCTTGATTAAAGAGGTAGGTTTTAAGGAGCGTCCTAAAGGAGGAACGAGAAGTGGAGAGGCGGAGAGATTTAGGGAGGGAATTCCAGAGCTTAGGGCCCAGGCAACAGAAGGCACGGCCACCAATGGTTGAGCGATTATAATCGAGGGTGCGCAACAGGCCAGAATAGGCAAAACGCAGAGATCTCGGGCGGCGGGGGGCGGGGGGGGGGGGGGGGGTGCGTTGTGGAGCTGAAGGAGATTACAGAGATAGGGAGGGGCGAGGTCATGGAGGGATCTGAAAACAAGGATGAGAATTTTGAAATCGAGGCGCTGCTTAACCGGGAGCCAATGTAGGTCAGCGAGCACAGGGGGTGATGGGCGAACGGGACTTGGTGCGAGTTAGGACACGGGCAGCTGAGTTTTGGATGACCTCAAGTTTACGAAGGGTGGAATGTGGGAGGCCGGCCAGGAGTGCGTTGGAATAGTCAACTCTAGAGGTAACAAAGGCATGGATGAGGGTTTCGGCAGCAGATAAGCTGAGGCAAGAGCGAAGACGGGTGATGTTACGGAGGTGGAAATGAGTGGTCTTAGTGATGGAATGGATATGATGTAGGAAGCTCAACTCGTGAGTAAATATGACACCAAGGTTGCGAACAGACTTGGTCAGCCTCAGACGGTTGCCAGGGAGAGGGATGGAATCAGTAGCAAGGGAATGGAGTTTGTTGTGTGAACCGAAGATACTGGCTTCGGTCTTCCCGATATTTGCTTGCAGTAAATTTCTGCTCATTCAGTGCTGGATGTCGGACAAGCAGTCTGACAGTATAGAGAGGGTGGAGGGGTCGAGAGAGGTGGAGGAGAGGTAGAGCTGGGTATCATCAGCGTACATGTGAAAACTCACATTGTGTTGCCGGATGATGTCACCGAGGGGCAGCATGTAGATGAGAAATAGGAGGGGGCCAAGGATAGATCCTTGGGGGACAGTGCAGGACCGGGAAGAGAAGCCATTGCAGGTGATTCTATGGTTACGGCTGGAAAGATAGGACTGGAACCAGGCGAGTGCACTCCCATCCAACTGGATGACGGTGGAAAGGCGGTGGAGCAGAATTTTGTGGTCAACCGTGTCAAAGGCTGCAGAAAGGACGAGAAGGGATAGATTACCTTTGGCGCAGTCAATTAGGATATCATTTGTGACCATGGTAAGAGCAGTTTTGGTACTGTGGCAGGGGAAGCCTGATTGGAGGGATTCAAACAAGGAGTTCCTGGAAAGCTGGGCACAGATTTGGGAGGTGACAACACCTTCAATGACTTTGGAGAGGGAAGGGAGGTTGGAGCTGGGGTGGTGGTTTGCAAGGACGGAAGGGTCAAGGGCTGGTTTTTTGAGATGGGGTGATGACGGCAGATTTGAAGGAAGGGGTCAATATCGGAGCTCAGACCGAGAGGGATGGCTTGGGTGAGGTTCTTGGGGCTGCCAGGTCTAGGGGACTGTGGCCCAGCGTCAGTCAGAGGCCTTTCATTGACAGGAGCTTCAGCCCAACTGGTTGGGGCTGGTGTTGATCCTCCACATGAGCAGTCGCCGATCGAACCTATTGCGAAATCTCGACATGGTGTCTGCTTCAATCACTAACATTCTACAGCCTCATAACTCGGGGTAAAATAGTCTCTCTTGCTCTCTGCCCTCAATCTCTTACAGTTCATCTTCCAGCTACACACCCTCATTTCAGACAACTCAATCACAAGAAACAACCTGTTTCTATGTACTCTGTCCTGTGCCATTATCATTTCAAACCACCCCATAATCTCCTCTGTTCTGATGAAACAGCCCGGTTTTTCAAGTCTTTCTTTGTCTTTCCTCACACCAGGCAGCATCCTGGGGAATCTGTGATGCACCCTCTGTATTGCCACAACATCCTTCCTACAGTGTGGGGCCCAAAACTGTACCCAGTGCTCCCACTGTAACAGTGCTCTAACTGTACCCAGTGCTCCCACTGTAACAGTGCTCTAACTGCACCCAGTGCTCCCACTATAACAGTGCTCTAACTGTACCCAGTGCTCCCACTGTAACAGTGCTCTAACTGCACCCAGTGCTCCCACTGTAACAGTGCTCTAACTGCACCCAGTGATCCCACTGTAACAGTGCTCTAACTGCACCCAGTGCTCCCACTGTAACAGTGCTCTAACTGTACCCAGTGCTCCCACTGTAACAGTGCTCTAACTGCACCCAGTGCTCCCACTGTAACAGTGCTTTAACTGCACCCAGTGCTCCCACTGTAACAGTGCTCTAACTGTACTCAGTGCTCCCACTGTAACAGTGCTCTAACTGTACCCAGTGCTCCCACTGTAACAGTGCTCTAACTGCACCCAGTGCTCCCACAGTAACAGTGCTCCAACTGTACCCAGTGCTCCCACTGTAACAGTGCTCTAACTGTACCCAGTGCTCCCACTGTAACAGCGCTCTAACTGCACCCAGTGATCCCACTGTAACAGTGCTCCAACTGCACCCAGTGCTCTCACTGTAACAGTGCTCTAACTGCACCCAGTGCTCTAACTGTACCCAGTGCTCCCACTGTAACAGTGCTCTAACTGTACCCAGTGCTCCCACTGTAACAGTGCTCTAACTGTACCCAGTGCTCCCACTTTAACAGTGCTCTAACTGTACCCAGTGCTCCCACTGTAACAGCGCTCTAACTGCACCCAGTGATCCCACTGTAACAGTGCTCCAACTGCACCCAGTGCTCTCACTGTAACAGTGCTCTAACTGCACCCAGTGCTCTAACTGTACCCAGTGCTCCCACTGTAACAGTGCTCTAACTGTACCCAGTGCTCCCACTGTAACAGTGCTCTAACTGTACCCAGTGCTCCCACTTTAACAGTGCTCTAACTGCACCCAGTGCTCCCACTGTAACAGTGCTCTAACTGCACCCAGTGCTCTAACTGCACCCAGTGCTCGAACTGCACCCAGTGCTCCCACTGTAACAGTGCTCCAACTGCACCCAGTGCTCTCACTGTAACAGGTGCTGGCAGGCGGCCCCAAAAAAACAAGCCCCCTGCCCTTTAATCTGCGCCGCCCCGGCCACAAACACACCCCCGTGACCCTGTCGGACACAGCGTCTGGCGGACGGTCAGGGGCGCGAGCCAAGTTTGCAGCCGGGGCACTGTGCACGGCGATGGTGTCATCGCTGGAGGCGCAGCGCCGCAGGTGTGCTACTGGCTACCACACTCGCAAACCACCTGCTGAACTTCATGGGAGGCGTTACCGGCACCGCGCCCAGACCCTAGTTGCTTTGCGCCCCGTTGGGGCACTAACAGAAGGCATAATGCTGCCGAATGTTTCCCCCTAATCTTCTCCAATTATCTTGCCTGTTATAACTTCTCAAAGGCTTTCTGAAATCCCTGCACAACACACCCACTGCAATCCCCAGAAACACTGCATTCCCCAGAAACACTGCATTCCCCACACCCACTGCAATCACCAGAAACACTGCATTCCCCAGAAACACTGCAATCCCCAGAACCACTGCATTCCCCAGAAACACTGCAATCCCCAGAACCACTGCAATCCCCAGAAACACTGCAATCCCCAGAAACACTGCAATCCCCAGATCCACTGCAATGCCCAGAAACACTGCATTCCCCAGAAACACTGCATTCCCCAGAAACACTGCAATCCCCAGAAACACTGCAATCCCCACACCCACTGCAATCCCCAGAACCACTGCAATCCCCAGAACCACTGCAATCCCCAGAACCACTGCAATCCCCAGAACCACTGCATTCCCCAGAAACACTGCAATCCCCAGAACCACTGCATTCCCCAGAAACACTGCAATCCCCAGAAACACTGCATTCCCCAGAAACACTGCAATCCCCACACACACTGCAATCCCCAGAAACACTGCAATCCCCAGAAACACTGCATTCCCCAGAAACACTGCAATCCCCACACCCACTGCAATCCCCAGAACCACTGCAATCCCCACACCCACTGCAATCCCCAGAAACACTGCATTCCCCAGAAACACTGCAATCCCCAGAAACACTGCAATCCCCAGAAACACTGCAATCCCCAGAACCACTGCAATCCCCAGAAACACTGCATTCCCAGAAACACTGAAATCCCCACACCCACTGAAATCCCCAGAACCACTGCATTCCCCAGAAACACTGCAATCCCCTGAAACACTGCATTCACCAGAAACACTGCAATCCCCAGAAACACTGCATTCCCCAGAAACACTGCAATCCCCAGAAACACTGCATTCCCCAGAAACACTGCATTCCCCAGAAACACTGCAATCCCCAGAAACACTGCATTCCCCAGAAACACTGCAATCCCCAGAAACACTGCATTCCCCAGAAACACTGCATTCACCAGAAACACTGCAATCCCCAGAACCACTGCATTCCCCAGAGACACTGCAATCCCCAGAAACACTGCAATCCCCAGAACCACTGCAATCCCCAGAAACACTGCAATCCCCAGAAACACTGCATTCCCCACACCCACTGCAATCCCCAGAACCACTGCAATCCCCAGAAACACTGCATTCCCCAGAACCAGTGCATTCCCCAGAAACACTGCAATCCCCAGAACCACTGCAAACCCCAGAAACACTGCAATCCCCAGAACCACTGCATTCCCCAGAAACACTGCAAACCTCAGAAACACTGCATTCCCCAGAAACACTGCAATCCCCACACCCACTGCAATCCCCAGAACCACTGCAATCCCCAGAAACACTGCAATCCCCAGAAACACTGCAATCCCCACACCCACTGCAATCCCCAGAAACACTGCATTCCCCAGAACCACTGCAATACCCAGAAACAATGCAATCCCCAGAACCACTGCAATCCCCAGAAACACTGCAATCCCCAGAAACACTGCATTCCCCAGAAACACTGCAATCCCCAGAAACACTGCAATCCCCACACCCGCTGCAATCCCCAGAACCACTGCAATCCCCAGAAACACTGCAATCCCCACACCCACTGCAATCCCCAGAACCACTGCAATCCCCAGAACCACTGCAATCCCCAGAAACACTGCAATCCCCAGAATCAGTGCATTCCCCAGAAACACTGCAATCCCCAGAAGCACTGCAATCCCCACACCCACTGCATTCCCCAAAAAAACTGCAATCCCCAGAACCAATGCATTCCCCAGAAACACTGCAAACCCCAGAAACACTGCAATCCCCAGAAACACTGCAATCCCCAGAACCACTGCATTTCCCAGAAACACTGCAATCCCCAGAACCACTGCATTCCACAGAAACACTGCAAACCCCAGAACCACTGCATTCCCCAGAAATACTGCAATCCCCAGAACCACTGCATTCCCCAGAAACACTGCAATCCCCACACCCACTGCATTCCCCAGAAAAACTGCAATCCCCAGAACCAATGCATTCCCCAGAAACACTGCAATCCCCAGAAACACTGCAATCCCCAGAAACACTGCAATCCCCACACCCACTGCAAACCCCAGAAACACTGCAATCCCCAGAAACACTGCAATCCCCAGAAACACTGCATTCCCCAGAAACACTGCAATCCCCACACCCACTGCAATCCCCAGAAACACTGCATTCCCCAGAAACACTGCAATCCCCAGAAACTCTGCATTCCCCACACCCACTGCAATCCCCAGAAACACTGCATTCCCCAGAAACACTGCAATCCCCAGAAACACTGCATTCCCCAGAAACACTGCAATCACCAGAACCACTGCAATCCCCACACCCACTGCAATCCCCAGAAACACTGCATTCCCCAGAAACACTGCAATTCCCAGAAACACTGCATTCCCCAGAAACACTGCAATCCCCAGAAACACTGCAATCCCCAGAAACACTGCATCCCCGAGAAACACTGCAATCCCCACACCCACTGCAATCCCCAGAAACACTGCAATCCCCAGAACCACTGCAATCACCAGAAACACTGTAATCCCCAGAACCACTACATTCCACAGAAACACTGCAATCCCCAGAACCACTGCATTCCCCAGAAACACTGCAATCCCCAGAACCACTGCATTCCCCAGAAACACTGCAATCCCCAGAACCACTGCAATCTCCAGAAACACTGCATTCCCCAGAAACACTGCAATCCCCACACCCAATGCAATCCCCAGAACCACTGCAATCCCCACACCGACTGCAATCCCCAGAAACACTGCAATCCCCAGAAACACTGCATTCCCCAGAAACACTGCAATCCCCAGAAACACTGCAATCCCCAGAAACACTGCAATCCCCAGAACCACTGCATTCGCCAGAAACACTGCAATCCCCAGAACTACTGCAATCCCCAGAACCACTGCATTCCCCAGAAACACTGCAATCCCCAGAAACACTGCATACCCAGAAACACTGCAATCCCCAGAAACACTGCAATCCCCAGAAACAGTGCATTCCCCAGAAACACTGCAATCCCCAGAACCACTGCATTCCCCAGAAACACTGCAATCCCCAGAAACACTGCAATCCCCAGAAACACTGCAATCCCCAGAAACACTGCATTCCCCAGAAACACTGCAATCCCCACACCCACTGCAATCCCCAGAAACACTGCAATCCCCAGAAACACTGCATTCCCCAGAAACACTGCAATCACCAGAAACACTGCAATCCCCACACCCACTGCAATCCCCAGAAACACTGCATTCCCCAGAAACACTGCAATCCCCACACCCACTGCAATCCCCAGAAACACTGCATTCCCCAGAAACACTGCAATCCCCACACCCACTGCAATCCCCAGAAACACTGCATTCCCCAGAAACACTGCAATCCCCAGAAACTCTGCATTCCCCACACCCACTGCAATCCCCAGAAACACTGCATTCCCCAGAAACACTGCAATCCCCAGAAACACTGCAATCCCCAGAAACACTGCATTCCCCAGAAACACTGCAATCCCCACACCCACTGCAATCCCCAGAAACACTGCATTCCCCAGAAACACTGCAATCCCCAGAAACTCTGCATTCCCCACACCCACTGCAATCCCCAGAAACACTGCAATCCCCAGAAACACTGCAATCCCCAGAAACACTGCATTCCCCAGAAACACTGCAATCACCAGAACCACTGCAATCCCCACACCCACTGCAATCGCCAGAACCACTGCAATCCCAGAAACACTGCAATTCCCAGAAACACTGCATTCCCCAGAAACACTGCAATCCCCAGAAACACTGCAATCCCCAGAAACACTGCATTCCCGAGAAACACTGCAATCCCCACACCCACTGCAATCCCCAGAAACACTGCAATCCCCAGAAACACTGCAATCACCAGAAACACTGTAATCCCCAGAACCACTACATTCCACAGAAACACTGCAATCCCCAGAACCACTGCATTCCCCAGAAACACTGCAATCCCCAGAAACACTGCATTCCCCAGAAACACTGCAATCCCCAAACCCACTGCAATCCCCAGAAACACTGCAATCCCCAGAACCACTGCAATCTCCAGAAACACTGCATTCCCCAGAAACACTGCAATCCCCACACCCAATGCAATCCCCAGAACCACTGCAATCCCCACACCGACTGCAACCCCAGAAACACTGCAATCCCCAGAAACACTGCATTCCCCAGAAACACTGCAATCCCCAGAAACACTGCAATCCCCAGAAAAACTGCAATCCCCAGAACCACTGCATTCGCCAGAAACACTGCAATCCCCAGAACTACTGCAATCCCAGAACCACTGCATTCCCCAGAAACACTGCAATCCCCAGAAACACTGCATACCCAGAAACACTGCAATCCCCAGAAACACTGCAATCCCCAGAACAGTGCATTCCCCAAAACACGTGCATTCCCCCCAGAAACACTGCAATCCCCAGAAACACTGCATTCCCCAGAAACACTGCAATCCCCAGAAACACTGCAATCCCCAGAAACACTGCAATCCCCACACCCACTGCAATCCCCAGAAACACTGCATTCCCCAGAAACACTGCAATCCCCAGAAACTCTGCATTCCCCCACACCCAGTGCAATCCCATAAACACTGCAATCCCCAGAAACACTGCATTCCCCAGAAACACTGCAATCCCCAGAACCACTGCATTCCCCAGAAACACTGCAATCCCCACACCCAATGCAATCCCCAGAACCACTGCCATCCCCACACCGACTGCAATCCCCAGAAACACTGCAATCCCCAGAAACACTGCATTCCCCAGAAACACTGCAATCCCCAGAAACACTGCAATCCCCAGAAACACTGCAATCCCCACACCCACTGCAATCCTCAGAAACACTGCAGTCCCCAGAAACACTGCATTTCCCACACCCACTGCAATCCCCAGAAATACTGCAATCCCCAGAAACACTGCATTCCCCAGAAACACTGCAATCCCCAGAACCACTGCATTCCCCAGAAACACTGCAATCCCCAGAACCACTGCAATCCCCAGAAACACTGCAATCCCCAGAAACAGTGCAATCCCCAGAAACACTGCAATCCCCAGAACCACTGCATTCCCCAAAAAACATTGCAATCCCCAGAAAGACTGCATTCCCCAGAAACACTGCAATCCCCACACCCACTGCAATCCCCAGAAACACTGCAATCCCCAGAACCACTGCATTCCCCAGAAACACTGCAATCCCCAGAACCACTGCATTCCCCAGAAACACTGCAATCCCCAGAACCACTGCAGTCCCCAGAAACACTGCAATCCCCAGAAACACTGCAATCCCCAGAACCACTGCAATCCCCACACCCACTGCAATCCCCAGAATCACTGCAATCCCCAGAAACACTGCAATCCCCAGAAATACTGCAATCCCCAGAAACACTGCAATGCCCAGAACCACTGCAATCCCCACTCCACTGCAATCCCCAGAATCACTGCAATACCCAGAAACACTGCAATCCCCAGAAACACTGCAATCCCCAGAACCACTGCAATCCCCAGAAACACTGCATTCCCCAGAAACACTGCAATCCCCAGAAACACTGCATTCCCCAGAAACACTGCATTCCCCAGAAACACTGCAATCCCAAAAACACTGCATTCCCCAGAAACTCTGCTATCCCCAGAAACACTGCAATTCCCAGAAACACTGCAATCCCAGGAAACACTGCAATCCCCAGAACCACTGCATTCCCCACAGTCACTGCAATCCCCAGAATCACTGCATCCCCAGAAACACTGCAATCCCCAGAAACACTGCAATCCCCACACCCACTGCAATCCCCAGAACCACTGCAATCCCCAGAAACACTGCATTCCCCAGAACCAGTGCATTCCCCAGAAACACTGCAATCCCCAGAACCACTGCAATCCCCAGAACACTGCAATCCCCAGAACCACTGCATTCCCCAGAAACACTGCAAACCCAGAAACACTGCAATCCACACACACTGCCACCAACACTGCATTCCCACCTCCAGAAACACTGCAATCCCCACACCCACTGCATTCCCCAGAAACACTGCAATCCCCAGCACCCACTGCAATCCCCAGAAAACACTGCATTCCCCAGAAACACTGCAATCCCAAACCACTGCAATCCCAGAAACACTGCAATCCCCAGAACCACTGCAATCTCCAGAAACACTGCATTCCCCAGAAACACTGCAATCCCCACACCCAATGCAATCCCCAGAACCACTGCAATCCCCACACCGACTGCAATCCCCAGAAACACTGCAATCCCCAGAAACACTGCATTCCCCAGAAACACTGCAATCCCCAGAAACACTGCAATCCCCAGAAACACTGCAATCCCCAGAACCACTGCATTCGCCAGAAACACTGCAATCCCCAGAACTACTGCAATCCCCAGAACCACTGCATTCCCCAGAAACACTGCAATCCCCAGAAACACTGCATACCCAGAAACACTGCAATCCCCAGAAACACTGCAATCCCCAGAAACAGTGCATTCCCCAGAAACACTGCAATCCCCAGAACCACTGCACTCCGCAGAAACACTGCAATCCCCAGAAACACTGCAATCCCCAGAAACACTGCAATCCCCAGAAACACTGCATTCCCCAGAAACACTGCAATCCCCACACCCACTGCAATCCCCAGAAACACTGCATTCCCCAGAAACACTGCAATCCCCAGAAACTCTGCATTCCCCACACCCAGTGCAATCCCCAGAAACACTGCAATCCCCAGAAACACTGCATTCCCCAGAAACACTGCAATCCCCAGAAACACTGCAATCCCCAGAACCACTGCATTCGCCAGAAACACTGCAATCCCCAGAAACACTGCTATCCCCAGAACCACTGCATTCCCCAGAAATACTGCAATCCCCAGAAACACTGCAATCCCCAGAAACACTGCAATCCCCAGAAACACTGCATTCCCCAGAAACACTGCAATCCCCACACCCACTGCAATCCCCAGAAACACTGCATTCCCCAGAAACACTGCAATCCCCAGAAACTCTGCATTCCCCACACCCACTGCAATCCCCAGAAACACTGCATTCCCCAGAAACACTGCAATCCCCAGAAACACTGCATTCCCCAGAAACACTGCAATCACCAGAACCACTGCAATCCCCACACCCACTGCAATCGCCAGAACCACTGCAATCCCCAGAAACACTGCAATTCCCAGAAACACTGCATTCCCCAGAAACACTGCAATCCCCAGAAACACTGCAATCCCCAGAAACACTGCATTCCCGAGAAACACTGCAATCCCCACACCCACTGCAATCCCCAGAAACAATGCAATCCCCAGAAACACTGCAATCACCAGAAACACTGTAATCCCCAGAACCATGACATTCCACAGAAACACTGCAATCCCCAGAACCACTGCATTCCCCAGAAACACTGCAATCCCCAGAAACACTGCATTCCCCAGAAACACTGCAATCCCCAAACCCACTGCAATCCCCAGAAACACTGCAATCCCCAGAACCACTGCAATCTCCAGAAACACTGCATTCCCCAGAAACACTGCAATCCCCACACCCAATGCAATCCCCAGAACCACTGCAATCCCCACACCGACTGCAAACCCCAGAAACACTGCAATCCCCAGAAACACTGCAATCCCCAGAAACACTGCAATCCCCAGAACCACTGCATTCGCCAGAAACACTGCAATCCCCAGAACTACTGCAATCCCCAGAACCACTGCATTCCCCAGAAACACTGCAATCCCCAGAAACACTGCATACCCAGAAACACTGCAATCCCCAGAAACACTGCAATCCCCAGAAACAGTGCATTCCCCAGAAACACTGCAATCCCCAGAACCACTGCATTCCCCAGAAACACTGCAATCCCCAGAAACACTGCAATCCCCAGAAACACTGCAATCCCCAGAAACACTGCATTCCCCAGAAACACTGCAATCCCCACACCCACTGCAATCCCCAGAAACACTGCATTCCCCAGAAACACTGCAATCCCCAGAAACTCTGCATTCCCCACACCCAGTGCAATCCCCAGAAACACTGCAATCCCCAGAAACACTGCATTCCCCAGAAACACTGCAATCCCCAGAACCACTGCATTCCCCAGAAACACTGCAATCCCCACACCCAATGCAATCCCCAGAACCACTGCAATCCCCACACCGACTGCAATCCCCAGAAACACTGCAATCCCCAGAAACACTGCATTCCCCAGAAACACTGCAATCCCCAGAAACACTGCAATCCCCAGAAACACTGCAATCCCCACACCCACTGCAATCCTCAGAAACACTGCAGTCCCCAGAAACACTGCATTTCCCACACCCACTGCAATCCCCAGAAATACTGCAATCCCCAGAAACACTGCATTCCCCAGAAACACTGCAATCCCCAGAACCACTGCATTCCCCAGAAACACTGCAATCCCCAGAACCACTGCAATCCCCAGAAACACTGCAATCCCCAGAAACAGTGCAATCCGCAGAAACACTGCAATCCCCAGAACCACTGCATTCCCCAAAAAACATTGCAATCCCCAGAAAGACTGCATTCCCCAGAAACACTGCAATCCCCACACCCACTGCAATCCCCAGAAACACTGCAATCCCCAGAACCACTGCATTCCCCAGAAACACTGCAATCCCCAGAAACACTGCATCCCCAGAAACACTGCAATCCCCAGAACCACTGCATTCCCCAGAAACACTGCAATCCCCAGAAACACTGCAATCCCAGAAACACTGCAATCCCCAGAAACACTGCAATCCCCAGAACCACTGCATTCCCCAGAAACACTGCAATCCCCAGAACCACTGCAATCCCCAGAAACACTGCAATCCCCAGAAACACTGCAATCCCAGAACCACTGCATCCCAGAAACACTGCAATCCCCAGAAACACTGCATTCCCCAGAAACACTGCATTCCCCAGAAACACTGCAATCCCCAGAACCACTGCAATCCCCAGAACACGCAATCCCCAGAAACACTGCAATCCCAGAAACACTGCAATCCCCAGAAACACTGCATTCCCCAGAAACACTGCAATCCCCCACACCCACTGCAATCCCCAGAACACTGCAATCCCCAGAAACACTGCAATCCCGAGAACACTGCAATCCCCACACCCACTGCAATCCCCAGAAACACTGCAATCCCCAGAACAACTGCAATCACCAGAAACACTGTAATCCCCAGAACCACTACATTCCACAGAAACACTGCAATCCCCTGAACCACTGCATTCCCCAGAAACACTGCAATCCCCAGAAACACTGCATTCCCCAGAAACACTGCAATCCCCAAACCCACTGCTATCCCCAGAAACACTGCAATCCCCAGAACCACTGCAATCTCCAGAAACACTGCATTCCCGAGAAACACTGCAATCCCCACACCCAATGCAATCCCCAGAACCACTGCAATCCCCACACCGACTGCAATCCCCAGAAACACTGCAATCCCCAGAAACACTGCATTCCCCAGAAACACTGCAATCCCCAGAAACACTGCAATCCCCAGAAACACTGCAATCCCCAGAACCACTGCATTCGCCAGAAACACTGCAATCCCCAGAACTACTGCAATCCCCAGAACCACTGCATTCCCCAGAAACACTGCAATCCCCAGAAACACTGCATACCCAGAAACACTGCAATCCCCAGAAACACTGCAATCCCCAGAAACAGTGCATTCCCCAGAAACACTGCAATCCCCAGAACCACTGCATTCCCCAGAAACACTGCAATCCCCAGAAACACTGCAATCCCCAGAAACACTGCAATCCCCAGAAACACTGCATTCCCCAGAAACACTGCAATCCCCACACCCACTGCAATCCCCAGAAACACTGCATTCCCCAGAAACACTGCAATCCCCAGAAACTCTGCATTCCCCACACCCAGTGCAATCCCCAGAAACACTGCAATCCACAGAAACACTGCATTCCCCAGAAACACTGCAATCCCCAGAAACTCTGCATTCCCCACACCCAGTGCAATCCCCAGAAACACTGCAATCCACAGAAACACTGCATTCCCCAGAAACACTGCAATCCCCAGAAACACTGCAATCCCCAGAACCACTGCATTCGCCAGAAACACTGCAATCCCCAGAAACACTGCTATCCCCAGAACCACTGCATTCCCCAGAAATACTGCAATCCCCAGAAACACTGCAATCCCCAGAAACACTGCAATCCCCAGAAACACTGCATTCCCCAGAAACACTGCAATCCCCACACCCACTGCAATCCCCAGAAACACTGCATTCCCCAGAAACACTGCAATCCCCAGAAACTCTGCATTCCCCACACCCACTGCAATCCCCAGAAACACTGCATTCCCCAGAAACACTGCAATCCCCAGAAACACTGCAATCCCCAGAAACACAGCATTCCCCAGAAACACTGCAATCCCCACACCCACTGCAATCCCCAGAAACACTGCATTCCCCAGAAACACTGCAATCCCCAGAAACTCTGCATTCCCCACACCCACTGCAATCCCCAGAAACACTGCAATCCCCAGAAACACTGCAATCCCCAGAAACACTGCATTCCCCAGAAACACTGCAATCACCAGAACCACTGCAATCCCCACACCCACTGCAATCGCCAGAACCACTGCAATCCCCAGAAACACTGCAATTCCCAGAAACACTGCATTCCCGAGAAACACTGCAATCCCCAGAAACACTGCAATCCCCAGAAACACTGCATTCCCGAGAAACACTGCAATCCCCACACCCACTGCAATCCCCAGAAACACTGCTATCCCCAGAAACACTGCAATCACCAGAAACACTGTAATCCCCAGAACCACTACATTCCACAGAAACACTGCAATCCCCAGAACCACTGCATTCCCCAGAAACACTGCAATCCCCAGAAACACTGCATTCCCCAGAAACACTGCAATCCCCAAACCCACTGCAATCCCCAGAAACACTGCAATCCCCAGAACCACTGCAATCTCCAGAAACACTGCATTCCCCAGAAACACTGCAATCCCCACACCCAATGCAATCCCCAGAACCACTGCAATCCCCACACCGACTGCAAACCCCAGAAACACTGCAATCCCCAGAAACACTGCATTCCCCAGAAACACTGCAATCCCCAGAAACACTGCAATCCCCAGAAAAACTGCAATCCCCAGAACCACTGCATTCGCCAGAAACACTGCAATCCCCAGAACTACTGCAATCCCCAGAACCACTGCATTCCCCAGAAACACTGCAATCCCCAGAAACACTGCATACCCAGAAACACTGCAATCCCAGAACACTGCAATCCCAGAAACAGTGCATTCCCCAGAAAACACTGCAATCCCCAGAACACTGCATTCCCCAGAAACACTGCAATCCCCAGAAACACTGCAATCCCCAGAACACTGCAATCCCAGAACCACTGCATTCCCAGAAACACTGCAATCCCCACACCCACTGCAATCCCCAGAAACACTGCATTCCCCAGAAACACTGCAATCCCCAGAAACACTGCAATCCCCACACCCACTGCAATCCCCAGAAACACTGCAATCCCCAGAAACACTGCATTCCCCAGAAACACTGCAATCCCCAGAACCACTGCATTCCCCAGAAACACTGCAATCCCCACACCCAATGCAATCCCAGAACCACTGCAATCCCCACACCGACTGCAATCCCCAGAAACACTGCAATCCCCAGAAACACTGCATTCCCCAGAAACACTGCAATCCCCAGAAACACTGCAATCCCCAGAAACACTGCAATCCCCACACCCACTGCAATCCCCAGAAACACTGCAGTCCCCAGAAACACTGCATTTCCCACACCCACTGCAATCCCCAGAAATACTGCAATCCCCAGAAACACTGCATTCCCCAGAAACACTGCAATCCCCAGAACCACTGCATTCCCCAGAAACACTGCAATCCCCAGAACCACTGCAATCCCCAGAAACACTGCAATCCCCAGAAACAGTGCAATCCCCAGAAACACTGCAATCCCCAGAACCACTGCATTCCCCAAAAAACATTGCAATCCCCAGAAAGACTGCATTCCCCAGAAACACTGCAATCCCCACACCCACTGCAATCCCCAGAAACACTGCAATCCCCAGAACCACTGCATTCCCCAGAAACACTGCAATCCCCAGAACCACTGCATTCCCCAGAAACACTGCAATCCCCAGAACCACTGCATTCCCCAGAAACACTGCAATCCCCAGAACCACTGCAATCCCCAGAAACACTGCAATCCCCAGAACCACTGCAATCCCCACACCCACTGCAATCCCCAGAATCACTGCAATCCCCAGAAACACTGCAATCCCCAGAAATACTGCAATCCCCAGAAACACTGCAATGCCCAGAACCACTGCAATCCCCACACCCACTGCAATCCCCAGAACCACTGCAATACCCAGAAACACTGCAATCCCCAGAAACACTGCAATCCCCAGAACCACTGCAATCCCCAGAAACACTGCATTCCCCAGAAACACTGCAATCCCCAGAAACACTGCATTCCCCAGAAACACTGCATTCCCCAGAAACACTGCAATCCCAAAAACACTGCATTCCCCAGAAACTCTGCTATCCCCAGAAACACTGCAATTTCCAGAAACACTGCAATCCCCGGAAACAATGCAATCCCCAGAAACACTGCAATCCCCACAGTCACTGCAATCCCCAGAATCACTGCAACCCCCAGAAAAACTGCAATCCCCAGAAACACTGCAATCCCCACACCCACTGCAATCCCCAGAACCACTGCAATCCCCAGAAACACTGCATTCCCCAGAACCAGTGCATTCCCCAGAAACACTGCAATCCCCACACCCACTGCAATCCCCAGAACCACTACAATCCCCAGAAACACTGCAATCCCCAGAACCACTGCAATCCCCAGAAACACTGCAATCCCCAGAACCACTGCATTCCCCAGAAACACTGCAAACCCCAGAAACACTGCAATCCCCAGAAACACTGCATTCCCCAGAAACACTGCAATCCCCACACCCACTGCATTCCCCAGAAACACTGCAATCCCCAGAACCACTGCAATCCCCAGAAACACTGCATTCCCCAGAAACACTGCAATCCCCAAACCCACTGCAATCCCCAGAAACACTGCAATCCCCAGAACCACTGCAATCTCCAGAAACACTGCATTCCCCAGAAACACTGCAATCCCCACACCCAATGCAATCCCCAGAACCACTGCAATCCCCACACCGACTGCAATCCCCAGAAACACTGCAATCCCCAGAAACACTGCATTCCCCAGAAACACTGCAATCCCCAGAAACACTGCAATCCCCAGAAACACTGCAATCCCCAGAACCACTGCATTCGCCAGAAACACTGCAATCCCCAGAACTACTGCAATCCCCAGAACCACTGCATTCCCCAGAAACACTGCAATCCCCAGAAACACTGCATACCCAGAAACACTGCAATCCCCAGAAACACTGCAATCCCCAGAAACAGTGCATTCCCCAGAAACACTGCAATCCCCAGAACCACTGCACTCCCCAGAAACACTGCAATCCCCAGAAACACTGCAATCCCCAGAAACACTGCAATCCCCAGAAACACTGCATTCCCCAGAAACACTGCAATCCCCACACCCACTGCAATCCCCAGAAACACTGCATTCCCCAGAAACACTGCAATCCCCAGAAACTCTGCATTCCCCACACCCAGTGCAATCCCCAGAAACACTGCAATCCCCAGAAACACTGCATTCCCCAGAAACACTGCAATCCCCAGAACCACTGCAATCCCCAGAACCACTGCATTCGCCAGAAACACTGCAATCCCCAGAAACACTGCTATCCCCAGAACCACTGCATTCCCCAGAAATACTGCAATCCCCAGAAACACTGCAATCCCCAGAAACACTGCAATCCCCAGAAACACTGCATTCCCCAGAAACACTGCAATCCCCACACCCACTGCAATCCCCAGAAACACTGCATTCCCCAGAAACACTGCAATCCCCAGAAACTCTGCATTCCCCACACCCACTGCAATCCCCAGAAACACTGCATTCCCCAGAAACACTGCAATCCCCAGAAACACTGCATTCCCCAGAAACACTGCAATCACCAGAACCACTGCAATCCCCACACCCACTGCAATCGCCAGAACCACTGCAATCCCCAGAAACACAGCAATTCCCAGAAACACTGCATTCCCCAGAAACACTGCAATCCCCAGAAGCACTGCAATCCCCAGAAACACTGCATTCCCGAGAAACACTGCAATCCCCACACCCACTGCAATCCCCAGAAACACTGCAATCCCCAGAAACACTGCAATCACCAGAAACACTGCATTCCCCAGAAACACTGCAATCCCCAGAAACACTGCATTCCCCAGAAACACTGCAATCCCCAAACCCACTGCAATCCCCACAAACACTGCAATCCCCAGAACCACTGCAATCTCCAGAAACACTGCATTCCCCAGAAACACTGCAATCCCCACACCCAATGCAATCCCCAGAACCACTGCAATCCCCACACCGACTGCAAACCCCAGAAACACTGCAATCCCCAGAAACACTGCAATCCCCAGAAACACTGCAATCCCCAGAACCACTGCAATCGCCAGAAACACTGCAATCCCCAGAACTACTGCAATCCCCAGAACCACTGCATTCCCCAGAAACACTGCAATCCCCAGAAACACTGCATACCCAGAAACACTGCAATCCCCAGAAACACTGCAATCCCCAGAAACAGTGCATTCCCCAGAAACACTGCAATCCCCAGAACCACTGCATTCCCCAGAAACACTGCAATCCCCAGAAACACTGCAATCCCCAGAAACACTGCAATCCCCAGAAACACTGCATTCCCCAGAAACACTGCAATCCCCACACCCACTGCAATCCCCAGAAACACTGCATTCCCCCGAAACACTGCAATCCCCAGAAACTCTGCATTCCCCACACCCAGTGCAATCCCCAGAAACACTGCAATCCCCAGAAACACTGCATTCCCCAGAAACACTGCAATCCCCAGAACCACTGCATTCCCCAGAAACACTGCAATCCCCACACCCACTGCAATCCCCAGAACCACTGCAATCCCCACACCGACTGCAATCCCCAGAAACACTGCAATCCCCAGAAACACTGCATTCCCCAGAAACACTGCAATCCCCAGAAACACTGCAATCCCCAGAAACACTGCAATCCCCACACCCACTGCAATCCTCAGAAACACTGCAGTCCCCAGAAACACTGCATTTCCCACACCCACTGCAATCCCCAGAAATACTGCAATCCCCAGAAACACTGCATTCCCCAGAAACACTGCAATCCCCAGAACCACTGCATTCCCCAGAAACACTGCAATCCCCAGAACCACTGCAATCCCCAGAAACACTGCAATCCCCAGAAACAGTGCAATCCCCAGAAACACTGCAATCCCCAGAACCACTGCATTCCCCAAAAAACATTGCAATCCCCAGAAAGACTGCATTCCCCAGAAACACTGCAATCCCCACACCCACTGCAATCCCCAGAAACACTGCAATCCCCAGAACCACTGCATTCCCCAGAAACACTGCAATCCCCAGAACCACTGCATTCCCCAGAAACACTGCAATCCCCAGAACCACTGCAGTCCCCAGAAACACTGCAATCCCCAGAAACACTGCAATCCCCAGAAATACTGCAATCCCCAGAAACACTGCAATGCCCAGAACCACTGCAATCCCCACACCCACTGCAATCCCCAGAACCACTGCAATACCCAGAAACACTGCAATCCCCAGAAACACTGCAATCCCCAGAACCACTGCAATCCCCAGAAACACTGCATTCCCCAGAAACACTGCAATCCCCAGAAACACTGCATTCCCCAGAAACACTGCAATCACCAGAACCACTGCAATCCCCACACCCACTGCAATCGCCAGAACCACTGCAATCCCCAGAAACACTGCAGTCCCCAGAAACACTGCAATCCCCAGAAACACTGCAATCCCCAGAAATACTGCAATCCCCAGAAACACTGCAATGCCCAGAACCACTGCAATCCCCACACCCACTGCAATCCCCAGAACCACTGCAATACCCAGAAACACTGCAATCCCCAGAAACACTGCAATCCCCAGAACCACTGCAATCCCCAGAAACACTGCATTCCCCAGAAACACTGCAATCCCCAGAAACACTGCATTCCCCAGAAACACTGCATTCCCCAGAAACACTGCAATCCCAAAAACACTGCATTCCCCAGAAACTCTGCTATCCCCAGAAACACTGCAATTTCCAGAAACACTGCAATCCCCGGAAACAATGCAATCCCCAGAAACACTGCAATCCCCACAGTCACTGCAATCCCCAGAATCACTGCAACCCCCAGAAAAACTGCAATCCCCAGAAACACTGCAATCCCCACACCCACTGCAATCCCCAGAACCACTGCAATCCCCAGAAACACTGCATTCCCCAGAACCAGTGCATTCCCCAGAAACACTGCAATCCCCAGAACCACTGCAATCCCCAGAAACACTGCAATCCCCAGAACCACTGCATTCCCCAGAAACACTGCAAACCCCAGAAACACTGCAATCCCCAGAAACACTGCATTCCCCAGAAACACTGCAATCCCCACACCCACTGCATTCCCCAGAAACATTGCAATCCCCACACCCACTGCAATCCCCAGAACCACTGCAATCCCCAGAAACACTGCAATCCCCAGAAACACTGCAATCCCCACACCCACTGCAATCCCCAGAAACACTGCATTCCCCAGAACCACTGCAATACCCAGAAACAATGCAATCCCCAGAACCACTGCAATCCCCAGAAACACTGCAATCCCCAGAAACACTGCATTCCCCAGAAACACTGCAATCCCCAGAAACACTGCAATCCCCACACCCACTGCAATCCCCAGAAACACTGCAATCCCCACACCCGCTGCAATCCCCAGAACCACTGCAATCCCCAGAATACTGCAATCCCCACACCCACTGCAATCCCCAGAACCACTGCAATCCCCAGAATCACTGCATTCCCCAGAAACACTGCAATCCCCGGAAGCACTGCAATCCCCACACCCACTGCATTCCCCAGAAAAACTGCAATCCCCAGATCCAATGCATTCCCCAGAAACACTGCAATCCCCACACCCAATGCATTCCCCAGAAACACTGCTATCCCCAGAAACACTGCAATCCCCAGAAACACTGCAATCCCCAGAACCACTGCATTTCCCAGAAACACTGCAATCCCCAGAACCACTGCATTCCACAGAAACACTGCAAACCCCAGAACCAGTGCAATCCCCAGAAACACTGCAATCCCCAGAACAACTGCAATCACCAGAAACACTGCAATCCCCAGAACCACTGCATTCCCCAGAAATACTGCAATCCCCAGAAACTCTGCATTCCCCAGAAACACTGCAATCCCCACACCCACTGCAATCCCCAGAAACACTGCATTCCCCAGAAACACTGCAATCCCCAGAAACTCTGCATTCCCCACACCCACTGCAATCCCCAGTAACACTGCATTCCCCAGAAACACTGCGATCCCTAGAAACACTGCATTCCCCAGAAACACTGCAATCACCAGAACCACTGCAATCCCCAGAAACACTGCAATCCCCAGAACCACTGCAATCCCCAGAAAAACTGCAATTCCCAGAAACACTGCATTCCCCAGAAACACTGCAATCCCCAGAAACACTGCAATCCCCAGAAACACTGCATTCCCGAGAAACACTGCAATCCCCACAACCACTGCAATCCCCAGAAACACTGCAATCTTTAGAACCACTGCAATCACCAGAAACACTGCAATCCCCAGAACCACTACATTCCACAGAAACACTGCAATCCCCAGAACCACTGCATTCCCCAGCAACACTGCAATCCCCAGAAACACTGCATTCCCCAGAAACACTGCAATCCCCAAACCCACTGCAATCTCCAGAAACACTGCATTCCCCAGAAACACTGCAATCCCCAGAAACACTGCAATCCCCAGAAACACTGCAATCCCCAGAACCACTGCATTCGCCAGAAACACTGCAATCCCCTGAACTACTGCAATCCCCAGAACCACTGCATTCCCCAGAAACACTGCAATCCCCAGAAACACTGCATTCCCCAGAAACACTGCAATCCCCAGAAACACTGCAATCCCCAGAGACAGTGCATTCCCCAGAAACACTGCAATCCCCAGAAACACTGCAATCCCCAGAAACACTGCAATCCCCAGAAACACTGCATTCCCCAGAAACACTGCAATCCCCAGAACCACTGCAATCCCCAGAAACACTGCAATCCCCACACCCACTGCCATCCCCAGAAACACTGCAATCCCCACACCCAATGCATTCCCCAGAAACACTGCAATCCCCAGAAACAGTGCAAACCCCAGAAACACTGCAATCCCCAGAAACACTGCAATCCCCAGAACCACTGCATTTCCCAGAAACACTGCAATCCCCAGAACCACTGCATTCCCCAGAAACACTGCAAACCCCAGAAACACTGCAATCCCCAGAAACACTGCAATCCCCAGAACCTTGCAATCACCAGAAATACTGCAATCCCCAGAACCACTGCATTCCCCAGAAACACTGCAATCCCCAAAAACACTGCAATCCCCAGAAACACTGCAATCCCCAGAAACACTGCATTCCCCAGAAACACTGCAATCCCCACACCCACTGCAATCCCCAGAAACACTGCATTCCCCAGAAACACTGCAATCCCCAGAAACTCTGCATTCCCCACATCCACTGCAATCCCCAGAAACACTGCATTCCCCAGAAACACTGCAATCCCCAGAAACACTGCATTTTCCAGAAACACTGCAATCACCAGAACCACTGCAATCCCCACAACCACTGCAATCCCCAGAACCACTGCAATCCCCAGAAACACTGCAATTCCCAGAAACACTGCATTCCCCAGAAACACTGCAATCCCCAGAAACAATGCAATCCCCAGAAACACTGCATTCCCGAGAAACACTGCAATCCCCACACCCACTGCAATCCCCAGAAACACTGCAATCCCCAGAACCACTGCAATCACCAGAAACACTGCAATCCCCAGAACCACTACATTCCACAGAAACACTGCAATCCCCAGAACCACTGCATTCCCCAGAAACACTGCAATCCCCAGAACCACTGCATTCCCCAGAAACACTGCTTTCCCCAGAAACACTGCAATCCCGAAACCCACTGCAATCCCCAGAAACACTGCAATCCCCAGAACCACTGCAATCTCCAGAAACACTGCATTCCCCAGAAACACTGCAATCCCCAAACCCACTGCAATCCCCACAAACACTGCAATCCCCAGAAACACTGCAATCCCCAGAAACACTGCATTCCCCAGAAATTCTGCAATCCCCAGAAACACTGCAATCCCCAGAAACACTGCAATCCCCAGAAACACTGCATTCCCCAGAAACACTGCAATCCCCACACCCAATGCAATCCCCAGAACCACTGCAATCCCCACACCGACTGCAATCCCCAGAAACACTGCAATCCCCAGAAACACTGCATTCCCCAGAAATACTGCAAGCCCCAGAAACACTGCAATGCCCAGAACCACTGCAATCCCCAGAAACATTACAATCCCCAGAACCACTGCATTCCCCAGAAACACTGCAATCCCCAGAACCACTGCATTCCCCAGAAACACTGCAATCCCCAGAACCACTGCAATCCCCAGAACCACTGCATTCCCCTGAAACACTGCAATCCTCAGAAACACTGCAATCCCCAGAAACACTGCATTCCCCAGAAACACTGCAATCCCCAGAACCACTGCAATCCCCACACCCACTGCAATCCACAGAAACACTGCAATCCCCAGAACCACAGCAATCCCCAGAAACACTGCATTCCCCAGAAACACTGCAATACCCACACCACTGCAATCCCCAGAACCACTGCAAGCCCCACACCCACTGCAATCCCCAGAAACACTGCAATCCCCAGAAGCACTGCATTCCCCAGAAACACTGCAATCCCCAGAAACACTGCAATCCCCAGAAACACTGCAATCCCCAGAACCACTGCATTCCCCAGAAACACTGCATTCCCCAGAAACACTGCAATCCCCAGAAACACTGCATTCCCCAGAAACTCTGCATTCCCCAGAAACACTGCATTCCCCAGAACCACTGCATTCCCCAGAAACACTGCATTCCCCAGAAACACTGCAATCCCCAGAACCACTGCATTCCCCAGAAACACTGCATTCCCCAGAAACACTGCAATCCCCAGAAACACTGCATTCCCCAGAAACTCTGCATTCCCCAGAAACACTGCATTCCCCAGAAACACTACAATCCCCAGAACCACTGCAATCCCCACACCCACTGCAATCCCCAGAAACACTGCATTCCCCAGAAACATTGCAATCCCCAGAAACACTGCAATCCCCAGAAACACTGCAATCCCCACACCCACTGCAATCCCCAGAAACACTGCAATCTCCAGAAACACTGCATTCCCCAGAAACACTGCAATCCCCAGAAACACTGCAATCCCCAGAATCACTGCAATCCCCAGAAACACTGCATTCCCCAGAAACACTGCAATCCCCAGAAACACTGCAATCCCCTGAAAGACTGCAATCCCCAGAACCAATGCATTCCCCAGAAACACTGCAAGCCCAGGAAACACTGCAATCCCCAAAACCAGTGCAATCCCCAGAAACACTGCAATCCCCAGAAACACTGCAATCCCCAAAAACACTGCAATCCCCAGAACCACTGCAATCCGCAGAAACACTGCATTCGCCAGAACCACTGCAATCCCCAGCAACACTGCATTCCCCACACCCACTGCAATCCCCAGAAACACTGCATTCACCAGAAACACTGCAATCCCCAGAAACACTGCATTCCCCAGAAACACTGCAATCACCAGAACCACAGCAATCCCCACACCCACTGCAATCCCCAGAACCACTGCAATCCCCAGAAACACTGCAATTCCCAGAAACACTGCATTCCCCAGAAACACTGCAATCCCCAGAAACACTGCAATCCCCAGAAACACTGCATTCCCGAGAAACACTGCAATCCCCACACCCACTGCAATCCCCAGAAACACTGCAATCCCCAAAACCACTGCAATCGCCAGAAACACTGCAATCCCCAGAACCACTACATTCCACAGAAACACTGCAATCCCCAGAACCACTGCATTCCCCAGAAACACTGCAATCCCCAGAAACACTGCATTCCCCAGAAACACTGCAATCCCCAAACCCACTGCAATCCCCAGAAACACTGCAATCCCCAGAACCACTGCAATCTCCAGAAACACTGCATTCCCCAGAAACACTGCAATCCCCACACCCAATGCAATCCCCAGAAACACTGCAATCCCCACACCGACTGCAATCCCCAGAAACACTGCAATCCCCAGAAACACTGCATTCCCCAGAAATTCTGCAATCCCCAGAAACACTGCAATCCCCAGAAACACTGCAATCCCCAGAACCACTGCATTCGCCAGAAACACTGCAATCCCCAGATCTACTGCAATCCCCAGAACTACTGCATTCCCCAGAAACAGTGCAAACCCCAGAAATTCTGCAATCCCCATTAACACTGCAATCCCCAGAAACACTGCAATCCCCAGAACCGCTGCATTCGCCAGAAACACTGCAATCCCCAGCTCTACTGCAATCCCCAGAACCACTGCATTCCCCAGAAACACTGCAATCCCCAGAAACACTGCATTCCCCAGAAACACTGCAATCCCCAGAAACACTGCAATCCCCAGAACCACTGCAATCCCCACACCCACTGCAATCCCCAGAAACACTGCAATCCCCACACCCACTGCAATCCCCAGAAACACTGCAATCCCCAGAACCACTGCATTCCCCAGAACCACTGCAATCCCCAGAAACACTGCAATCCCCAGAAACACTGCAATCCCCAAAACCACTGCAATCGCCAGAAACACTGCAATCCCCAGAACCACTACATTCCACAGAAACACTGCAATCCCCAGAACCACTGCATTCCCCAGAAACACTGCAATCCCCAGAAACACTGCATTCCCCAGAAACACTGCAATCCCCAAACCCACTGCAATCCCCAGAAACACTGCAATCCCCAGAACCACTGCAATCTCCAGAAACACTGCATTCCCCAGAAACACTGCAATCCCCACACCCAATGCAATCCCCAGAAACACTGCAATCCCCACACCGACTGCAATCCCCAGAAACACTGCAATCCCCAGAAACACTGCATTCCCCAGAAATTCTGCAATCCCCAGAAACACTGCAATCCCCAGAAACACTGCAATCCCCAGAACCACTGCATTCGCCAGAAACACTGCAATCCCCAGATCTACTGCAATCCCCAGAACTACTGCATTCCCCAGAAACAGTGCAAACCCCAGAAATTCTGCAATCCCCATTAACACTGCAATCCCCAGAAACACTGCAATCCCCAGAACCGCTGCATTCGCCAGAAACACTGCAATCCCCAGATCTACTGCAATCCCCAGAACCACTGCATTCCCCAGAAACACTGCAATCCCCAGAAACACTGCATTCCCCAGAAACACTGCAATCCCCAGAAACACTGCAATCCCCAGAACCACTGCAATCCCCACACCCACTGCAATCCCCAGAAACACTGCAATCCCCACACCCACTGCAATCCCCAGAAACACTGCAATCCCCAGAACCACTGCATTCCCCAGAACCACTGCAATCCCCAGAAACACTGCAATCCCCAGAAACACTGCACTCCCCACACCCACTGCAATCCCCAGAAACACTGCAATCCCCACACCCACTGCAATCCCCAGAAACACTGCAATCCCCACACCCACTGCAATCCCCAGAAACACTGCAATACCCACACCCACTGCAATCCCCAGAAACACTGCAATCCCCAGAACCACTGCATTCCCCAGAAACACTGCAATCCCCAGAACCACTGCAATCCCCAGAAACACTGCACTCCCCACACCCACTGCAATCCCCAGATCACTGCATTCCCCAGAACCAGTGCAATCCCCAGAACCAGTGCAATCCCCAGAACCACTGCATTCCCCAGAACCGGTGCAATCCCCAGAGCCACTGCATTCCCCGAACCACTGCATTCCCCAGAAGCACAGCTGCTGCATTTCCCAGCCACCATATCTGTCGCCTCCTCAAAGAACACCATCAGCTTTGTTATTTCTGAAATCTGTATTGGCTGCTTCTAATTGTTTTTCCTCCACCTGGATATTTAGTATTTTCATCTTTAAATAAAGATTCCAAAATTCCCACAGATATTTGGATAACTGGCAGTGATTACGTGGGTTAACTCAGTCTGCCTTTGTGTCTGACATTGACCACTCTTTCAGCACACATCCACACTCAGTACAACCTGAATTATAATTCCCCGTGTCCCTGCTCTTTCTCCCCCATTTCCCTCAGCATCCTTGGATGGATCCCATCAGGTTCCAGCACTTTGTCCTCCTTTAGCTTAACTAACTGCTCTAATACTTTCTTTTCATTAATTATAATATCTCTAATCTCATGTTTAACCAATTCAAAATTTTCCTGCTCCCCAATACCCTTCTCTTCTGTAAAAACTGAAGTGATATACCTATTTAATAGCCCAGCCGATTACTGTTTAACCTCTCCCGACTCACTATCCTGAACACTATCCCGACTCCCAACTTACTATCCCGACTCAATATCCCAACTTACTATCCCGACTCAATATCCCAACTTACTATCCCGACTCACTATCCTGACTCACTATCCCGACTCCCAACTTACTATCCCGACTCACTATCCCGACTCACTATCCCAACTCACTATCCCAACTTACTATCCCGACTCACTATCCCAACTCACTATCCCGACTCACTATCCCGACTCACTATCCCAACTCACTATCCCAACTCACTATCCCGACATACTATCCCGACTCACTATCCCAACTCACTATCCCGACTTACTATCCCGACTCACTATCTCAACTCACTATCCCGACTTACTATCCCGACTCACTATCCCAACTCACTATCCCGACTTACTATCCCGACTCACTATCCCAACTCACTATCCCAACTCACTATCCCGACTCACTATCCCGACTCACTAGCCCGACTATCCCGACTCACTATCCCGACTCACTATCCCAACTCACTATCCCAACTCACTATCCCAACTCACTATCCCGACTCAATATCCCAACTCACTATCCCGACTCACTAAGCAGAGTCAGCATGGTTTTAAGAAAGGGAAATCGTGTTTGACAAATTTGCTGGAGTTCTTTGAGGAGGTAACGAGCAGGGTGGATAAAGGGGAACCAGTAGATGTAGTGTATTTGGATTTCCAGAAGGCATTTGATAAGGTGCCACATAAAAGGTTACTGCACAAGATAAGAGCTCATGGTGTTGGGGGTAATATATTAGCATGGATAGAGGATTGGCTAACTAACAGAAAACAGAGAATGGGTCATTTTCAGGTTGGCAAACTGTAACTAGTGGGGCGCCACAGGGATCAGTGCTGGGGCCTCAGCTGTTTACAATCTATATTACGGACTTGGATGAAGGGTCCGTGTGTACTGTTGCCAAATTTGCTGATGATACAAAGATAGGTGGGAAAGCAAATTCTGAGGAGGACACAAAAAGGCTGCAAAGGAATATTGATAGGTTAAGTGAGTGGGCAAAAATTTGGCAGATGGAGTATAATGTGGGAAAATGTGAAGTTAACCACTTTGGTAGGAAGAATAGAAAAGTTAAATATTATTAAAATGGAGAGCGACTACAGAATGCTACAGTACAGAGGGATCTGGGTGTCCTCGTACATGAAATACAAAAAGTTAGCATGCAGGTACAGCAAGTAATTAGGAAGGCAAATGGAATTTTGGCCTTTATTGCAAAGGGGTTGGAGTATAAAAGTAGGGAAGTCTTGCTACAACTTTACAGGGCATTGGTGAGACCACACCTGGAGTACTGCGTACAGTTTTGGTCTCCTTATTTAAGGAGAGATATACTTGCATTGGAGGCAGTTCAGAGAAGCTTCACTAGGTTGATTCCTGAGTTGAAGGGGTTGTCTTATGAAGAAAGGTTGAGCAGGTTGGGCCTATACTCATTGGAATTTAGAAGAATGAGAGGGGATCTTATTGAAACATAGAAGATTCTGAGGGGGCTTGATAGGGTAGATGCAGAGAGGATGTTTCCCCTCGTGGGGGAATCTAGAACTAGGGGGCATAGTTTCAGAATAAAGGGGCGCCCTTTTAAAACAGGCCATGATGCGGAGATGCCGGTGTTGGACTGGGGTGGACAAAAATGAGAAGTCGCACAACACCAGGTTATAATCCAACAGTTTTATTTGAAATCACGAGCTTTCGGAGCGCTGTTCCTTCGTCAGGTAAAGACACTGTACCTGACGAAGGAGCAGAGCTCCGAAAGCTCGTGATTTCAAATAAAACTGTTGGACTATAACCTGGTGTTGTGCGACTTCTCACTTTTAAAACAGAGATGAGGAGGAATTTCTTCTCTCAGAGGGTCATGAATCTTTGGAATTCTCTACCCCAGAGAGTTGTGGAGGCTGGGTCATTGAATATATTCAAGGTGGAGATAGACAGATTTTTGAAAAACTGGGGAGTCAAGGGTTATGGGGAGCGGGCAGGGAAGTGGAGTTGAGGCCAAGATCAGATCAGCATGATCTTATTGAATGGCGAAGCAGGCTCGAGGGGCCGAATGGCCGACTCCTGCTCCTATTACTCTTATGTTCTTATCCCGACTATCCCGGCTCACTATCCCGACTCACTATCCCAACTATCCCTACTCACTATCCCGACTCACTATCACGACTCACTATCCCGACTCACTATCCCAACTATCCCGACTCACTATACCAACTATCCCGGCTCACTATCCCGACTCACTATCACGACTCACTATCCCAACTATCCCTACTCACTATCCCGACTCACTATCACGACTCACTATCCCGACTCACTATCCCAACTATCCCGACTCACTATCCCAACTATCCCGACTCACTATCCCGACTCACTATCCCGACTCACTATCCCGACTCACTATCCTGACACACTATCCCGACTCACTATCCCGACTCACTATCCCACTATCCCTACTCATTATCTCAACTCACTAACCCGACTCACTATCCCGACTCACTATCCCGACTCACTATCCCGACTCACTATCCTGACACACTATCCCGACTCACTATCCCGACTCACTATCCCGACTCACTATCCTGACACACTATCCTAACTATCCCAACTCACTATCCCGACTCACTATCCCGACTCATTATCCTGACACACTATCCTGACTATCCCAACTCACTATCCCGACTCACTATCCCGACTCACTATCCCGACTCACTATCCTGACACACTATCCTGACACACTATCCTGACTCACTATCCCGACTCACTATCCCGACTCACTATCCCGACTCACTATCCCGACTCACTATCCCGACTATCCTGACCATCCCGACTCACTATCCCAACTCACTATCTCGACTCACTATCCCGACTCACTATCCCGACTCACTATCCTGACACACTATCCTGACTATCCCAACTCACTATCCCGACTAACTATCCCGACTCACTATCCCGACTCACTATCCCGACTCACTATCCTGACACACTATCCTCACTATCCCGACTCACTATCCCGACTCACTATCGCGACTCACTATCCCGACTCACTATCCTGACTATCCCAACTCACTGTCCCGACTCACTATCCCGACTCACTATCCCGACTCACTAACCCAACTCACTATCCCGACTCACTATCCTGACTATCCCGACTCACTATCCCGACTCACTATCCCGACTCACTATCCCGACTCACTATCCCGACTTACTATCCTGACTATCCCAACTCACTATCCCGACTCACTATCCCGACTCACTATCCCGACTCACTATCCCGACTTACTATCCTGACTATCCCAACTCACTGTCCCGACTCACTATCCCGACTCACTATCCCGACTCACTAACCCAACTCACTATCCTGACTCACTATCCTCACTATCCCGACTCACTATCCCGACTCACTATCGCGACTCACTATCCCGACTTACTATCCTGACTATCCCAACTCACTATCCCGACTCACTATCCCGACTCACTATCCCGACTCACTAAACCAACTCACTATCCCGACTCACTATCCTGACTATCCCGACTCACTATCCCGACTCACTATCCCGACTCACTATCCAGACACACTATCCTGACTATCCCAACTCACTATCCCGACTCACTATCCCAACTCACTATCCCGACTATCCCAACTCACTATCCCGACTCACTATCCCGACTCACTATCCTGACTATCCCGACTCACTATCCCGACTCACTATCCCGACTCACTATCCTGACACACTATCCTCACTATCCCGACTCACTATCCCGACTCACTATCCCGACTCACTAACTCGACTCACTATCCCGACTATCCCAACTCACTATCCCGACTCACTATCCCGACTCACTATCCTGACTATCCCGACTCACTATCCCGACTCACTATCCTGACACACTATCCTCACTATCCCGACTCACTATCCCGACTCACTATCCCGGCTCACTATCCCTTCTCACTATCCAGACTATCCCAACTCACTATCCCTTCTCACTATCCCGACTCACTATCCCGACTCACTATCCCGACTCACTATCCCGACTCACTATCCCGACTCACGATCCCATCTCACTATCCCGACTCACTATCCTGACACACTATCCTGACTATCCCGACTCACTATCCTGACACACTATCCCGACTATCCTGACCATCCCGACTCACTATCCCGACTCATTATCCCGACTCACTATCCCGACTCACTATCCCAACTCACTATCCTGACACACTATCCTGACTATCCCGACTCACTATCCCAACTCACTATCCCGACTTACTATCCCGACTCACTATCCCGACTCACTATCCCGACTCACTATCTTGACACACTATCCCGACTCATTATCCTGACACACTATCCTGACACACTATCCTGACTATCCCGACTCACTATCCCGACTCACTATCCCGACTCACTATCCCACTATCCCTACTCACTATCCCGACTCACTATCCCGACTCACTATCCCGACTCACTATCCCGACTCACTATCCCGACTCACGATCCTGACACACTATCCTGACTATCCCGACTCACTATCCCGACTCACTATCCCGACTGACTATCCTGACACACTATCCTGACTATCCCAACTCACTATCCTGACTCACTATCCTGACTCACTATCCTGACACACTATCCTGACACACTATCCTGACTATCCCAACTCACTATCCCGACTCACTATCCCGACTCACTATCCTGACACACTATCCTGACACACTATCCTGACACACTATCCTGACTCACTATCCCGACTCACTATCCCGACTCACTATCCCGACTCACTATCCCGACTATCCTGACCATCCCGACTCACTATCCCAACTCACGATCCCGACTCACTATCCCGACTCACTATCCCGACTCACTATCCTGACACACTATCCTGACTATCCCAACTCACTATCCCGACTAACTATCCCGACTCACTATCCCGACTCACTATCCCGACTCACTATCCTGACACACTATCCCGACTCACTATCCCGACTCACTATCCCGACTATCCTGACCATCCCGACTCACTATCCCGACTCACTATCCTGACTCACTATCCCGACTCACTATCCCGACTCACTATCCCGACTATCCTGACCATCCCGACTCACTATCCCGACTCACTATCGCGACTCACTATCCCTACTCACTGTCCTGACTATCCCAACTCACTATCCCGACTCACTATCCTGACTCACTATCGCGACTCACTATTCCGACTCACTATCCCGACTCACTATCCCGACTCACTATTCCGACTCACTATCCTGACTATCCCAAATCACTATCCCGACTCACTATCCCGACTCACTATCCCGACTCACTATCCCGCCTCACTATCCTGACACACTATCCTCACTATCCCGACTCACTATCCCGACTCACTATCGCGACTCACTATCCCGACTCACTATCCTGACTATCCCAACTCACTGTCCCGACTCACTATCCCGACTCACTATCCCGACTCACTAACCCAACTCACTATCCCGACTCACTATCCTGACTATCCCGACTCACTATCCCGACTCACTATCCCGACTCACTATCCTGACACACTATCCTCACTATCCCGACTCACTATCCCGACTCACTATCGCGACTCACTATCCCGACTCACTATCCTGACTATCCCGACTCACTATCCCGACTCACTATCCCGACTCACTATCCAGACACACTATCCTGACTATCCCAACTCACTATCCCGACTCACTATCCCAACTCACTATCCCGACTATCCCAACTCACTATCCCGACTCACTATCCCGACTCACTATCCTGACTATCCCGACTCACTATCCCGACTCACTATCCCGACTCACTATCCTGACACACTATCCTCACTATCCCGACTCACTATCCCGACTCACTATCCCGACTCACTATCCCGACTCACTATCCTGACTATCCCGACTCACTATCCCGACTCACTATCCTGACACACTATCCTCACTATCCCGACTCACTATCCCGACTCACTATCCCGGCTCACTATCCCTTCTCACTATCCAGACTATCCCAACTCACTATCCCTTCTCACTATCCCGACTCACTATCCCGACTCACTATCCCGACTCACTATCCCGACTCACTATCCCGACTCACGATCCCATCTCACTATCCCGACTCACTATCCTGACACACTATCCTGACTATCCCGACTCACTATCCTGACACACTATCCCGACTATCCTGACCATCCCGACTCACTATCCCGACTCATTATCCCGAATCACTATCCCGACTCACTATCCCAACTCACTATCCCGACTCACTATCCCGACTCACTAACTCGACTCACTATCCCGACTATCCCAACTCACTATCCCGACTCACTATCCCGACTCACTATCCTGACTGTCCCGACTCACTATCCCGACTCACTATCCTGACACACTATCCTCACTATCCCGACTCACTATCCCGACTCACTATCCCGGCTCACTATCCCTTCTCACTATCCAGACTATCCCAACTCACTATCCCTTCTCACTATCCCGACTCACTATCCCGACTCACTATCCCGACTCACTATTCCGACTCACTATCCCGACTCACGATCCCATCTCACTATCCCGACTCACTATCCTGACACACTATCCTGACTATCCCGACTCACTATCCTGACACACTATCCCGACTATCCTGACCATCCCGACTCACTATTCCGACTCATTATCCCGACTCACTATCCCGACTCACTATCCCAACTCACTATCCTGACACACTATCCTGACTATCCCGACTCACTATCCCAACTCACTATCCCGACTTACTATCCCGACTCACTATCCCGACTCACTATCCCGACTCACTATCCTGACACACTATCCCGACTCATTATCCTGACACACTATCCTGACACACTATCCTGACTATCCCGACTCACTATCCCGACTCACTATCCCGACTCACTATCCCACTATCCCTACTCACTATCTCAACTCACTAACCCGACTCACTATCCCGACTCACTATCCCGACTCACTATCCCGACTCACGATCCTGACACACTATCCTGACTATCCCGACTCACTATCCCGACTCACTATCCCGACTGACTATCCTGACACACTATCCTGACTATCCCAACTCATTATCCCGACTCACTATCCTGACTCACTATCCTGACACACTATCCTGACACACTATCCTGACTATCCCAACTCACTATCCCGACTCACTATCCCGACTCACTATCCTGACACACTATCCTGACACACTATCCTGACACACTATCCTGACTCACTATCCCGACTCACTATCCCGACTCACTATCCCGACTATCCTGACCATCCCGACTCACTATCCCAACTCACGATCCCGACTCACTATCCCGACTCACTATCCCGACTCACTATCCTGACACACTATCCTGACTATCCCAACTCACTATCCCGACTAACTATCCCGACTCACTATCCCGACTCACTATCCCGACTCACTATCCTGACACACTATCCTGACTATCCCGACTCACTATCCTGACACACTATCCCGACTCACTATCCCGACTCACTATCCCAACTCACTATCCCGACTATCCTGACCATCCCGACTCACTATCCCGACTCACTATCCCGACTCACTATCCCGACTATCCTGACCATCCCGACTCACTATCCCGACTCACTATCGCGACTCACTATCCCGACTCACTATCCTGACTATCCCAACTCACTATCCCGACTCACTATCCTGACTCACTATCCCGACTCACTATCCCGACTCACTATCCTGACACACTATCCTCACTATCCCGACTCACTATCCCGACTCACTATCGCGACTCACTATCCCGACTCACTATCCTGACTATCCCAACTCACTGTCCCGACTCACTATCCCGACTCACTATCCCGACTCACTAACCCAACTCACTATCCCGACTCACTATCCTGACTATCCCGACTCACTATCCCGACTCACTATCCCGACTCACTATCCTGACACACTATCCTCACTATCCCGACTCACTATCCCGACTCACTATCGCGACTCACTATCCCGACTCACTATCCTGACTATCCCAACTCACTATCCCGACTCACTATCCCTTCTCACTATCCCGACTCACTAACCCAACTCACTATCCCGACTCACTATCCTGACTATCCCGACTCACTATCCCGACTCACTATCCCGACTCACTATCCTGACACACTATCCTGACTATCCCGACTCACTATCCCGACTCACTATCCCAACTCACTATCCCGACTATCCGAACTCACTATCCCGACTCACTATCCCGACTCAGTATCCCGACTCATGAACCCAACTCACTATCCCGACTATCCCGACTCACTATCCCGACTCACTATCCTGACACACTATCCTGACTATCCGGACTCACTATCCCGACTCACTATCCTGACACACTATCCTGACTATCCGGACTCACTATCCCGACTCACTAACTCGACTCACTATCCCGACTATCCCAACTCACTATCCCGACTCACTATCACGACTCACTATCCCTTCTCACTATCCCGACTCACTATCCCGACTCACTATCCCGACTCACTATCCCGACTCACTATCCCGACTCACTATCCTGACACACTATCCCGACTCACTATCCCGACTCACTAACCTGACACACTATCCTGACTATCCCGACTCACTATCCCGACTCACTATCCCAACTCACTATCCTGACACACTATCCCGACTCACTATCCCGACTCACTATCGCGACTCACTATCCCGCCTCACTATCCTGACTTTCCCAACTCACTGTCCCGACTCACTATCCCGACTCACTATCCCGACTCACTAACCCAACTCACTATCCCGACTCACTATCCTGACTATCCCGACTCACTATCCCGACTCACTATCCCGACTCACTATCCTGACACACTATCCTCACTATCCCGACTCACTATCCCGACTCACTATCGCGACTCACTATCCCGACTCACTATCCTGACTATCCCAACTCACTATCCCGACTCACTATCCCTTCTCACTATCCCGACTCACTAACCCAACTCACTATCCCGACTCACTATCCCGACTCACTATCCTGACACACTATCCTGACTATCCCAACTCACTTTCCCGACTCACTATCCCGACTCACTATCCTGACACACTATCCTGACACACTATCCTGACACACTATCCTGACACACTATCCTGACTCACTATCCCGACTCACTATCCCGACTCACTATCCCGACTCACTATCCCGACTCACTATCCCGACTATCCTGACCATCCCGACTCATTATCCCAACTCACGATCCCGACTCACTATCTCGACTCACTATCCCGACTCACTATCCTGACACACTATCCTGACTATCCCAACTCACTATCCCGACTAACTATCCCGACTCACTATCCCGACTCACTATCCCGACTCACTATCCTGACACACTATCCTGACTATCCCGACTCACTATCCTGACACACTATCCTGACTATCCCGACTCACTATCCTGACACACTATCCCGACTCACTATCCCGACCCACTATCCCGACTATCCTGACCATCCCGACTCACTATCGCGACTCACTATCCCGACTCACTATCCTGACTATCCCTACTCACTATCCCGACTCACTATCCTGACTCACTATCCCGACTCACTATCCCGACTCACTATCCTGACACACTATCCTCACTATCCCGACTCACTATCCCGACTCACTATCGCGACTCACTATCCCGACTCACTATCCTGACTATCCCAACTCACTGTCCCGACTCACTATCCCGACTCACTATCCCGACTCACTAACCCAACTCACTATCCCGACTCACTATCCTGACTATCCCGACTCACTATCCCGACTCACTATCCCGACTCACTATCCTGACACACTATCCTCACTATCCCGACTCACTATCCCGACTCACTATCGCGACTCACTATCCCGACTCACTATCCTGACTATCCCAACTCACTATCCCGACTCACTATCCCTTCTCACTATCCCGACTCACTAACCCAACTCACTATCCCGACTCACTATCCTGACTATCCCGACTCACTATCCCGACTCACTATCCCGACTCACTATCCTGACAGACTATCCTGACTATCCCAACTCACTATCCCGACTAACTATCCCGACTCACTATCCCGACTCACTATCCCGACTCACTATCCTGACACACTATCCTGACTATCCCGACTCACTATCCCGACTCACTATCCTGACACACTATCCCGACTCACTATCCCGACTCACTATCCCGACTATCCTGACCATCCCGACTCACTATCCCGACTCACTATCGCGACTCACTATCCCGACTCACTATCCTGACTATCCCTACTCACTATCCCGACTCACTATCCTGACTCACTATCCCGACTCACTATCCTGACACACTATCCCGACTCACTATCCCGACTCACTATCCCGACTATCCTGACCATCCCGACTCACTATCCCGACTCACTATCGCGACTCACTATCCCGACTCACTATCCCAACTATCCGAACTCACTATCCCGACTCACTATCCCGACTCAGTATCTCAACTCACTAACCCAACTCACTATCCCGACTATCCCGACTCACTATCCCGACTCACTATCCCGACTCACTATCCCGACTCACTATCCTGACACACTATCCTGACTATCCGGACTCACTATCCCGACTCACTAACTCGACTCACTATCCCGACTATCCCAACTCACTATCCCGACTCACTATCACGACTCACTATCCCTTCTCACTATCCCGACTCACTATCCCGACTCACTATCCCGACTCACTATCCCGACTCACTATCCTGACACACTATCCCGACTCACTATCCCGACTCACTATCCTGACACACTATCCTGACTATCCCGACTCACTATCCCGACTCACTATCCCGACTCACTATCCTGACACACTATCCGACTCACTATCCCGACTCACTATCCCGACTCACTATCCTGACACACTATCCTGACTATCCCAACTCACTTTCCCGACTCACTATCCCGACTCACTATCCTGACACACTATCCTGACACACTATCCTGACTATCCCAACTCACTATCCCGACTCACTATCCCGACTCACTATCCCGACACACTATCCTGACACACTATCCTGACACACTATCCTGACTCACTATCCCGACTCACTATCCCGACTATCCTGACCATCCCGACTCATTATCCCAACTCACGATCCCGACTCACTATCCCGACTCACTATCCCGACTCACTATCCTGACACACTATCCTGACTATCCCAACTCACTATCCCGACTAACTATCCCGACTCACTATCCCGACTCACTATCCCGACTCACTATCCTGACACACTATCCTGACTATCCCGACTCACTATCCCGACTCACTAACCCAACTCACTATCCCGACTCACTATCCTGACTATCCCGACTCACTATCCCGACTCACTATCCCGACTCACTATCCTGACACACTATCCTCACTATCCCGACTCACTATCCCGACTCACTATCGCGACTCACTATCCCGACTCACTATCCTGACTATCCCAACTCACTATCCCGACTCACTATCCCGACTCACTATCCCGACTCACTAACCGAACTCACTATCCCGACTCACTATCCTGACTATCCCGACTGACTATCCTGACTCACTATCCCGACTCACTATCCTGACACACTATTTTGACTATCCCGACTCACTATCCCGACTCACTATCCCAACTCACTATCCCGATTATCCGAACTCACTATCCCGACTCACTATCCCGACTCAGTATCCCGACTCACTAACCCAACTCACTATCCAGACTATCCCGACTCACTATCCCGACTCACTATCCCGACTCACTATCCCGACTCACTAACTCGACTCAATATCCCGACTCACTATCGCGACTCACTATCCCAACTCACTATCCCGACTCACTATCCCTTCTCACTATCCCGACTCACTAACCCAACTCACTATCCCGACTCACTATCCCGACTCACTATCCTGACACACTATCCTGACTATCCCAACTCACTTTCCCGACTCACTATCCCGACTCACTATCCTGACACACTATCCTGACACACTATCCTGACTATCCCAACTCACTATCCCGACTCACTATCCCGACTCACTATCCTGACACACTATCCTGACACACTATCCTGACACACTATCCTGACTCACTATCCCGACTCACTATCCCGACTCACTATCCCGACTCACTATCCCGACTCACTATCCCGACTCACTATCCCGACTATCCTGACCATCCCGACTCATTATCCCAACTCACGATCCCGACTCACTATCTCGACTCACTATCCCGACTCACTATCCTGACACACTATCCTGACTATCCCAACTCATTATCCCGACTAACTATCCCGACTCACTATCCTGACACACTATCCTGACTATCCCGACTCACTATCCCGACTCACTATCCCGACTCACTATCCTGACACACTATCCTGACTATCCCGACTCACTATCCTGACACACTATCCCGACTCACTATCCCGACTCACTATCCCGACTATCCTGACCATCCCGACTCACTATCCCGACTCACTATCGCGACTCAATATCCCGACTCACTATCCTGACTATCCCTACTCACTATCCCGACTCACTATCCTGACTCACTATCCCGACTCACTATCCCGACTCACTATCCTGACACACTATCCTCACTATCCCGACTCACTATCCCGACTCACTATCGCGACTCACTATCCCGACTCACTATCCTGACTATCCCAACTCACTGTCCCGACTCACTATCCCGACTCACTATCCCGACTCACTAACCCAACTCACTATCCCGACTCACTATCCTGACTATCCCGACTCACTATCCCGACTCACTATCCCGACTCACTATCCTGACACACTATCCTCACTATCCCGACTCACTATCCCGACTCACTATCGCGACTCACTATCCCGACTCACTATCCTGACTATCCCTACTCACTATCCCGACTCACTATCCCTTCTCACTATCCCGACTCACTAACCCAACTCACTATCCCGACTCACTATCCTGACTATCCCAACTCACTATCCCGACTCACTATCCCGACTCACTATCCTGACACACTATCCTGACTATCCCAACTCACTATCCCGACTAACTATCCCGACTCACTATCCCGACTCACTATCCCGACTCACTATCCTGACACACTATCCTGACTATCCCGACTCACTATCCCGACTCACTATCCTGACACACTATCCCGACTCACTATCCCGACTCACTATCCCGACTATCCTGACCATCCCGACTCACTATCCCGACTCACTATCGCGACTCACTATCCCGACTCACTATCCTGACTATCCCTACTCACTATCCCGACTCACTATCCTGACTCACTATCCCGACTCACTATCCTGACACACTATCCCGACTCACTATCCCGACTCACTATCCCGACTATCCTGACCATCCCGACTCACTATCCCGACTCACTATCGCGACTCACTATCCCGACTCACTATCCCAACTATCCGAACTCACTATCCCGACTCACTATCCCGACTCAGTATCTCAACTCACTAACCCAACTCACTATCCCGACTATCCCGACTCACTATCCCGACTCACTATCCCGACTCACTATCCCGACTCACTATCCTGACACACTATCCTGACTATCCGGACTCACTATCCCGACTCACTAACTCGACTCACTATCCCGACTATCCCAACTCACTATCCCGACTCACTATCACGACTCACTATCCCTTCTCACTATCCCGACTCACTATCCCGACTCACTATCCCGACTCACTATCCCGACTCACTATCCTGACACACTATCCCGACTCACTATCCCGACTCACTATCCTGACACACTATCCTGACTATCCCGACTCACTATCCCGACTCACTATCCCGACTCACTATCCTGACACACTATCCCGACTCACTATCCCGACTCACTATCCCGACTCACTATCCTGACACACTATCCTGACTATCCCAACTCACTTTCCCGACTCACTATCCCGACTCACTATCCTGACACACTATCCTGACACACTATCCTGACTATCCCAACTCACTATCCCGACTCACTATCCCGACTCACTATCCTGACACACTATCCTGACACACTATCCTGACACACTATCCTGACTCACTATCCCGACTCACTATCCCGACTATCCTGACCATCCCGACTCATTATCCCAACTCACGATCCCGACTCACTATCCCGACTCACTATCCGACTCACTATCCTGACACACTATCCTGACTATCCCAACTCACTATCCCGACTAACTATCCCGACTCACTATCCCGACTCACTATCCCGACTCACTATCCTGACACACTATCCTGACTATCCCGACTCACTATCCCGACTCACTAACCAACTCACTATCCCGACTCACTATCCTGACTATCCCGACTCACTATCCCGACTCACTATCCCGACTCACTATCCTGACACACTATCCTCACTATCCCGACTCACTATCCCGACTCACTATCGCGACTCACTATCCCGACTCACTATCCTGACTATCCCAACTCACTATCCCGACTCACTATCCCGACTCACTATCCCGACTCACTAACCGAACTCACTATCCCGACTCACTATCCTGACTATCCCGACTGACTATCCTGACTCACTATCCCGACTCACTATCCTGACACACTATTTTGACTATCCCGACTCACTATCCCGACTCACTATCCCAACTCACTATCCCGATTATCCGAACTCACTATCCCGACTCACTATCCCGACTCAGTATCCCGACTCACTAACCCAACTCACTATCCAGACTATCCCGACTCACTATCCCGACTCACTATCCCGACTCACTATCCCGACTCACTAACTCGACTCAATATCCCGACTCACTATCGCGACTCACTATCCCAACTCACTATCCCGACTCACTATCCTTCTCACTATCCCGACTCACTAACCCAACTCACTATCCCGACTCACTATCCCGACTCACTATCCTGACACACTATCCTGACTATCCCAACTCACTTTCCCGACTCACTATCCCGACTCACTATCCTGACACACTATCCTGACACACTATCCTGACTATCCCAACTCACTATCCCGACTCACTATCCCGACTCACTATCCTGACACACTATCCTGACACACTATCCTGACACACTATCCTGACTCACTATCCCGACTCACTATCCCGACTCACTATCCCGACTCACTATCCCGACTCACTATCCCGACTCACTATCCCGACTATCCTGACCATCCCGACTCATTATCCCAACTCACGATCCCGACTCACTATCTCGACTCACTATCCCGACTCACTATCCTGACACACTATCCTGACTATCCCAACTCATTATCCCGACTAACTATCCCGACTCACTATCCTGACACACTATCCTGACTATCCCGACTCACTATCCCGACTCACTATCCCGACTCACTATCCTGACACACTATCCTGACTATCCCGACTCACTATCCTGACACACTATCCCGACTCACTATCCCGACTCACTATCCCGACTATCCTGACCATCCCGACTCACTATCCCCGACTCACTATCGCGACTCAATATCCCGACTCACTATCCTGACTATCCCTACTCACTATCCCGACTCACTATCCTGACTCACTATCCCGACTCACTATCCCGACTCACTATCCTGACACACTATCCTCACTATCCCGACTCACTATCCCGACTCACTATCGCGACTCACTATCCCGACTCACTATCCTGACTATCCCAACTCACTATCCCGACTCACTATCCCGACTCACTATCCCGACTCACTAACCCAACTCACTATCCCGACTCACTATCCTGACTATCCCGACTCACTATCCCGACTCACTATCCCGACTCACTATCCTGACACACTATCCTCACTATCCCGACTCACTATCCCGACTCACTATCGCGACTCACTATCCCGACTCACTATCCTGACTATCCCTACTCACTATCCCGACTCACTATCCTTCTCACTATCCCGACTCACTAACCCAACTCACTATCCCGACTCACTATCCTGACTATCCCAACTCACTATCCCGACTCACTATCCCGACTCACTATCCTGACACACTATCCTGACTATCCCAACTCACTATCCCGACTAACTATCCCGACTCACTATCCCGACTCACTATCCCGACTCACTATCCTGACACACTATCCTGACTATCCCGACTCACTATCCTGACACACTATCCCGACTCACTATCCCGACTCACTATCCCGACTCACTATCGCGACTCACTATCCCGACTCACTATCCTGACTATCCCTACTCACTATCCCGACTCACTATCCTGACTCACTATCCCGACTCACTATCCCGACTCACTATCCTGACTCACTATCCTCACTATCCCAACTCACTATCCCGACTCACTATCCCGACTCACTATCGCGACTCACTATCCTGACTCACTATCCTCACTATCCCGACTCACTATCCTGACTCACTATCCTCACTATCCCAACTCACTATCCCGACTCACTATCCCGACTCACTATCGCGACTCACTATCCCGACTCACTATCCTGACTATCCCAACTCACTGTCCCGACTCACTATCCCGACTCACTATCCCGACTCACTAACCCAACTCACTATCCCAACTCACTATCCCGACTCACTATCCTGACTATCCCGACTCACTATCCCGACTCCCTATCCCGACTCACTATCCTGACACACTATCCTCACTATCCCGACTCACTATCCCGACTCACTATCGCGACTCACTATCCCGACTCACTCTCCTGACTATCCCAACTCACTATCCCGACTCACTATCCCTTCTCACTATCCCGACTCACTAACCCAACTCACTATCCCGACTCACTATCCTGACTATCCCGACTCACTATCCCGACTCACTATCCCGACTCACTATCCTGACACACTATCCTGACTATCCCGACTCACTATCCCGACTCACTATCCCAACTCACTATCCCGACTATCCGAACTCACTATCCCGACTCACTATCCCGACTCAGTATCCCAACTCACTAACCCAACTCACTATCCCGACTATCCCGACTCACTATCCCGACTCACTATCCCGACTCACTATCCTGACACACTATCCTGACTATCCGGACTCACTATCCCGACTCACTAACTCGACTCACTATCCCGACTCACTATCCCGACTCACTATCCCGACTCACTATCCTGACACACTATCCTGACTATCCGGACTCACTATCCCGACTCACTATCCCGACTCACTATCCCGACTATCCTGACCATCCCGACTCATTATCCCAACTCACGATCCCGACTCACTATCCCGACTCACTATCCCGACTCACTATCCTGACACACTATCCTGACTATCCCAACTCACTATCCCGACTAACTATCCCGACTCACTATCCCGACTCACTATCCCGACTCACTATCCTGACACACTATCCTGACTATCCCGACTCACTATCCTGACACACTATCCCGACTCACTATCCCGACTATCCTGACCATCCCGACTCACTATCCCGACTCACTATCGCGACTCACTATCCCGACTCACTATCCTGACTATCCCTACTCACTATCCCGACTCACTATCCTGACTCACTATCCCGACTCACTATCCCGACTCACTATCCTGACACACTATCCTCACTATCCCGACTCACTATCCCGACTCACTATCGCGACTCACTATCCCGACTCACTATCCTGACTATCCCAACTCACTGTCCCGACTCACTATCCCGACTCACTATCCCGACTCACTAACCCAACTCACTATCCCGACTCACTATCCTGACTATCCCGACTCACTATCCCGACTCACTATCCCGACTCACTATCCTGACACACTATCCTCACTATCCCGACTCACTATCCCGACTCACTATCGCGACTCACTATCCCGACTCACTATCCTGACTATCCCAACTCACTATCCCGACTCACTATCCCTTCTCACTATCCCGACTCACTAACCCAACTCACTATCCCGACTCACTATCCTGACTATCCCGACTCACTATCCCGACTCACTATCCCGACTCACTATCCTGACACACTATCCTGACTATCCCAACTCACTATCCCGACTAACTATCCCGACTCACTATCCCGACTCACTATCCCGACTCACTATCCTGACACACTATCCTGACTATCCCGACTCACTATCCTGACACACTATCCCGACTCACTATCCCGACTCACTATCCCGACTATCCTGACCATCCTGACTCACTATCCCGACTCACTATCGCGACTCACTATCCCGACTCACTATCCTGACTATCCCTACTCACTATCCCGACTCACTATCCTGACTCACTATCCCGACTCACTATCCCGACTCACTATCCTGACACACTATCCTCACTATCCCGACTCACTATCCCGACTCACTATCGCGACTCACTATCCCGACTCACTATCCTGACTATCCCAACTCACTCTCCCGACTCACTATCCCGACTCACTATCCCGACTCACTAACCCAACTCACTAACCCAACTCACTATCCCGACTCACTATCCCGACTCACTAACCCAACTCACTAACCCAACTCACTATCCCGACTCACTATCCTGACTATCCCGACTCACTATCCCGACTCACTATCCCGACTCACTATCCTGACACACTATCCTCACTATCCCGACTCAGTATCCCGACTCACTATCGCGACTCACTATCCCTTCTCACTATCCCGACTCACTAACCCAACTCACTATCCCGACTCACTATCCTGACTATCCCGACTCACTATCCCGACTCACTATCCCGACTCACTATCCTGACACACTATCCTGACTATCCCGACTCACTATCCCGACTCACTATCCCAACTCACTATCCCGACTATCTGAACTCACTATCCCGACTCACTATCCCGACTCAGTATCCCAACTCACTAACCCAACTCACTATCCCGACTATCCCGACTCACTATCCCGACTCACTATCCCGACTCACTATCCCGACTCACTATCCTGACACACTATCCTGACTATCCCGACTCACTATCCCGACTCACTAACTCGACTCACTATCCCGACTATCCCAACTCACTATCCCGACTCACTATCACGACTCACTATCCCTTCTCACTATCCCGACTCACTATCCCGACTCACTATCCCGACTCACTATCCCGACTCACTATCCTGACACACTATCCCGACTCACTATCCCGACTCACTATCCTGACACACTATCCTGACTATCCCGACTCACTATCCCGACTCACTATCCCGACTCACTATCCTGACACACTATCCCGACTCACTATCCCGACTCACTATCCCGACTCACTATCCTGACACACTATCCTGACTATCCCAACTCACTTTCCCGACTCACTATCCCGACTCACTATCCTGACACACTATCCTGACACACTATCCTGACTATCCCAACTCACTATCCCGACTCACTATCCCGACTCACTATCCTGACACACTATCCTGACACACTATCCTGACACACTATCCTGACACACTATCCTGACTATCCCAACTCACTATCCCAACTCACTATCCCGACTCACTATCCCGACTCACTATCCTGACACACTATCCTGACACACTATCCTGACTCACTATCCCGACTCACTATCCCGACTCACTATCCCGACTCACTATCCCGACTATCCTGACCATCCCGACTCATTATCCCAACTCACGATCCCGACTCACTATCCCGACTCACTATCCCGACTCACTATCCTGACACACTATCCTGACTATCCAACTCACTATCCCGACTAACTATCCCGACTCACTATCCCGACTCACTATCCCGACTCACTATCCTGACACACTATCCTGACTATCCCGACTCACTATCCTGACACACTATCCCAACTCACTATCCCGACTCATATCCTGACTATCCCAACTCACTGTCCCGACTCACTATCCCGACTCACTATCCCGACTCACTAACCCAACTCACTATCCCGACTCACTATCCTGACTATCCCGACTCACTATCCCGACTCACTATCCCGACTCACTATCCTGACACACTATCCTCACTATCCCGACTCACTATCCCGACTCACTATCGCGACTCACTATCCCGACTCACTATCCTGACACACTATCCTGACTATCCCGACTCACTATCCCGACTCACTATCCCAACTCACTATCCCGATTATCCGAACTCACTATCCCGACTCACTATCCCGACTCAGTATCCCGACTCACTAACCCAACTCACTATCCAGACTATCCCGACTCACTATCCCGACTCACTATCCCGACTCACTATCCCGACTCACTAACTCGACTCAATATCCCGACTATCCCAACTCACTATCCCAACTCACTATCCCTTCTCACTATCCCGACTCACTATCACGACTCACTATCCCGACTCACTATCCCGACTCACGATCCCATCTCACTATCCCGACTCACTATCCTGACACACTATCCTGACTATCCCGACTAACTATCCTGACACACTATCCCGACTCACTATCCCGACTATCCTGACCATCCCGACTCACTATCCCGACTCATTATCTCGATTCACTATCCCGACTCACTATCCCAACTCACTATCCTGACACACTATCCTGACTATCCCGACTCACTATCCCGACTCACTATCCCAACTCACTATCCCGACTCACTACCCTGACTCACTATCCCGACTCACTATCCTGACACACTATCCCGACTCACTATCCCGACTCACTACCCTGACTCACTATCCTGACACACTATCCCAACTCACTATCCCGACTCACTATCCCAACTCACTATCCCGACTCACTATCCCGACTCACTATCCCGACTCACTATCCCGACTCACTATCCCGACTATCCCGACCCTCTATCCCGACTCACTGTCCCGACTCACTATCCCGACTATCCCGACCCTCTATCCCGACTCACTATCCCGACTCACTATCCCGACTCACTATCCCGACTCACTATCCCGACACACTATCCTGACTATCCCAACTCACTATCCTGACTCACTATCCCGACTCACTATCCCGACTCACTATCGTGACACACTATCCTGACTATCCCAACTCACTATCCTGACTCACTATCCCGACTCACTATCCCGACTCACTATCCCGACACACTATCCTGACTATCCCAACTCACTATCCTGACTCACTATCCCGACTCACTATCCCGACTCACTATCGTGACACACTATCCTGACTATCCCAACTCACTATCCCAACTCACTATCCTGACTCACTATCCCGACTCACTATCCCGACTCACTATCGTGACACACTATCCTGACTATCCCAACTCACTATCCCGACTCACTATCCCGACTCACTATCCCGACTCACTATCCTGACACACTATCCTGACTATCCCGACTCACTATCCTGACACACTATCCCGACTCACTATCCCGACTCACTATCCCGACTCACTATCCCGACTCACTATCCCGACTATCCCGACTCACTATCCCGACTCACTATCCTGACACACTATCCCGACTCACTATCCCGACTCACTATCCCGACTCACTATCCCGACTCACTATCCCGACTTTCCCGGCTCACTATCCCGACACACTATCCCAACTATCCCGACACACTATCCCGACTCACTATCCCGACTATCCCGACTCATTATCCTGACTATCCCGTCTATCCCGACTCACTATCCCGGCTCACTATCCTCTCCCAGCTCACTATCGTTACTCACTATCATAGCTCACGCTCCTCTCCTTTCAGGATTCCTACCTCACATTTATCAATTCTCTTTTTACCTTTATACTCTATTTTTTTTGAGAGTCTCTCCTCATGCTCCCTTTTTGCTGCCCTTATCTTTCTTTATTTTCTCAGATTCTTATCATACCATAGGGCCCAAACACCTTCTTCTTCAAGTTTAGTTTGTTTCTAACTTCTTTATTAATACCCAGTATCCTGAAACAAACCCAAAGGAGAATCGCCAGTGTAAATCTATATTCACTTCTATTAAAACATCTTTTCTAACATCCTTCAAAATGTGCTCACAGCTTGTTCTCATTGTGTGGCGCATTTATCTGCATTGCACTCAAGTAATGTTGTGGTCGAAAACTTTATTTTTTAATGTGCAGAAAATGTGGAACATGCTTCACAGATGTGAAATGAAAGATCAGCTAACCCTTGTCCCCAAATATCATCACAAAAAGAAATAAAATCCAGTGCTGGTCTTCATCCCATCTTCAATGTGCTCCCTCATGGAGTCACAGAACTCAAAGAGTAACCTCATTTCAAGCAGTGATCAGCTTTACAATCTGTGCAGCCATTTACCAAAGGTACTTCAGACCATTCTGACTCTGTATCTGGTCAAAGGGAGTTAAATCTTTCCCTTCGCTCCATGGTTCAAGCTTCAAATCCATGGGGCGAATCTCCTGCTCAGATCCCCAGAATAACCAGCGTAACCGGGAGAACCCCAGACTGTGGGTTAGGCTGAATTGGTCCTATCAATTTCTCACTTTTACTGAAAGCGTTTCCAGTTTAGTTCTGGAGATGGGTGAGAGACTGTCTAAACAATTTGTAATGACTAGAGCAGGATCCTCCGTATCTTTAGTGGTTCGGATTGGATAATAAATAGTTTACAATTCAACTGCTTTGGAAGAGAGATTAAATCATCGCATGCTGTTGAACACTATTCAATCATTGAAACCACAAGAATGACCTTCAGAATTGACCGGTGATGATCACCCTTGCCTTATCTGCTCATGAATCAATTCTGTATTTCATAGTTACACATTTATTAAGGATTGAGATTTGCTGTTGATAGGAATAGTTCTTTCCCATCTGTTGTTGAGTTGTTCCCTCACCCAGTAACTCGCTTTCTAGTAGATCAATTGGAGGTGAACAGGATCTCGCTGCGATCTGAACCTGTCGCAGGTCAAAGGTCACAGCCACCATGCATTCTGGAAGCCAGCATTACATCGTGACCCGGCAGGCCTACTCCGAAACCAGCTTTAAAGAACAAAATCAGCAGGTGGAAAGGTATCACAAAACGGCCCGGGATCACCTGAGGATCTATTTCAGGTAAGTGATGTGAGATAACTAAACAAAGGGCTCAACCAGGAATAATCCAATCCTACATCACTTTCTTTATTCCCAATACTTACACCAGAGCAGAGCAATTGCTAAATAACAAAAGACCAAGGTCCATCTATCAATGAGCCTACAACAGACCCAGACATGAGGTGAGGGAAAGCCCCAGTGGTGGAGAGCTTTGGGAACCAGAGGTCCAAAGTCACCTGTTCCTCCAAGCCCGCTACACTCACCTCACGTCATGTCTCCAATTACTCGTATAAAGGCCTAGAACTTGGTTCTCAGCAGCCTGGGCTGGGCACAGGGAACAATCCCAGCAGTGGAATGGGTAGGCCCAGGGCCCACTCGATATTGGGCCTCAGGCCACATTTACATCAGACCACTGAGCTGCAGACAGCCACTGGGCCTACACGGGCAACTTGCTGACAAGCTGCATTGCAATCCTGGGCCCCTGTGTTACTGGCAGCAGCTCAGGCAGGTCTTGGGAGAGGGGGGAGAGGGATGGAGGGGGGTGATCGGGAGGGAGGGAGGTGATCGG